>WEKX01025222.1:6309-18672 GCA_013390025.1 Pitta sordida
GTGGGAAATGGTGTCAAAGGCTTTACTGAAAATTGTGAAAAGGAAGGAAGGAAAAGGAAAAAAGAAAGGGAGAAAGGAAGAAAGGAAGAAAGGAAGGAAGGAAGGAAGGAAGGAAGGAAATATAGAAATAGAGAGAGAAAACTTGTATTTTTACTGTCATAGTATGAAAATATAAAGAAAGAATGGTGAGCCCTAAATAAATACTGTACTATACAAATAGCAAAGCTACAAAGAAAGCAGCTTTCTTTTATGCCCTGGAAATCTGCTTTCTTTGCAGACTACAATGTCTTCCCAGAGGGCAAAAAGGTAATAATTCAGAAATAACTTCTGTTGAGTGAGGAGATTCAAAAGATATGCTCCATAAAGATGTTGCAGCTAAGCTGTTTTTCAGGGTGAGTGGTTGAAGTAAATTTTAGAAACAGGATGCTGCCTGAAGAGCTGAGATTAAAGAGAAATCTATGTCAATAAGCTGTAACAAAAGGAAAAAAAATGCCCTAAGAATTATAAAATCTGAGTTTAAAAAAAATCAGAGTTCTTATCTCCATCTCACTTTTGACTCTTATTGTGGTTTGGATACCATGTACCTTCATTCACCTCCTTTTAGGTGAGACCTACATTTATTTTCTTTTTTTTTTTATAAGAAACAATCAGGAAAAACAAAATAATGATTCAGAAATTCTGTGTTGATCATAAGAGAAAAAATAACTCCTCCTCCCACATTACATTAATGTATTTTCATTTATAGATCTCATCTGCATTTCCAAAATTGCAAAAGCTGGAATTTAAGGATAATATTTCTAAAAATTCAAGCATGAAAAGAAATCCAAATGTCAAAAATTTCCGAAACATTTCCTTGAGTTTGTTTTTCTGCCAGACTGGACTTGGTTCTGTTTCAAGTGTGATTGTTACATTAACAGATCTTGAGCTCCTGTTTCAGCATCAACCAGGATAAAGCTGCAGTTCAGGTGTTGGCTTGTGGTCACATATGAGATGAATAAAACATGCATAACAAAAAATACAAAAAATTCAGCTCATTCAAATTAGCTCTTATTTAATGCTTGGATTAGGAAGGAAATTATAGTACTGCCTTAGAGAAGAAAGAGAATTTGGGACATCCTAATGTATCTTTTTTAGGAAATCCAAGCCAAGGAAAAATGTCTTCCAAGCAACAATACTATGTAAAACCAAAATGAGCAATTTAGTGTTTTTAACCCCAGATCTGGATTTAACTACCTAAATGACCTGTTGTACATTGTCAAACATAACCACAGAGCCAGATATCAAGTCTTCTGCATACATGGTATATTTGAATTAGGTCTCAGCAGTAAGTGCTCCACTTCCACGAATATTTAAACCAGCCAGAGCATATAACTTGAAAAAAAAGTAAACAAATAGCATGGGAAATCCACTGAAACAACTTGTCTGTCATTTTACTTTTGTTCTATTTATTCTGCCTGTAGTTCAAACCTCATTTTTCTAGAACTTGCCTAAACAAGTTTTGGGTTGTAGCTTTGACTTCCTCAGCACAAGAGGAAAATTTCTACTCATTATTCTTAGGGGGAAAAAAAAAAACCCCAGTGTGTTGTTTCTGAAGAGTATTGGAGCCATCTGTAAGGACAGAAAGTGTCACTACACATTAAAGAGCTTAAGGATCAGGCCCTGAATGTTTTTACAGAGGCATTTTTTTGCTTTGGTAGTTATTATGTTGTGACATTGCTGAAAGTGATATTACAGTTGAACAGAAATAGGGGAATACAATGATTTAAAAGACCTTTTTCAAAAAGTTAACAGAGTGAGCTGTGGTAGCACCGCAGCCATATCTCTCATCGTGTTGAAACAGAGATGTTTCTCTTGTTTTCAAGGAAGGGATAACGTGCTTTGGTGTGGTTCGTGGGCTCAGTCAATACACCCAGTGAGACAACCCACAAAAATGCCAACCACACCAAAAAAACCTCGACAACTGGAAACCCTCCTCCTCCTCATTGATAAATAAGAAAATATATATAACAATCAGTGATTTCCATGACTGAAGAGGAAAAACTTCAAGCTCAGGTCAACCTGGTCTAGTGGAAGGTGTCCCTGCCCATACCAAGGGATGGAATGCGATGAGCTTTAAGTTCCCTTTCAACCCAAAAGAATTCCAGGGTTCTGTGATCCCATTCTATGATCTTTCAGCACTCCCAGATTTGCAGAAGCTGAGCTGAATCCAGCAGGAATGTTCTGAGGGACCTCCATCATAAACGGGCCCTGATTTTCCTGAACGTGAAATGTTTAAGCCTCTCCAATTCAAATTTCCTTTATTTGATGTGTGTGCCTGCTCTTGCCTGGCTGTGCTTCAGGCCAACTTCACCCAAATTGCAATTTAAGGGTCTGGGGGCTTCTAATTGAAGGTTTTTGGTTGCAGGAGTGTTGGGGTGCTGCTGTCTGTGTGCCACAAAGCTGTGGCAGCACCATGGCATGAGGCAGGGAGCAATTACATTGAGAGAGCCATGAGAGCAGCTCCTGAGGCCTCCTGCCCTGTGATTTTCAAGGTCATATGCTTGAAGTAGAGGATATGTAATTTTCCTGACAGTTTAAAATGGAAAGTTATTTGATACCTCGTTCTTCTGAAAGGGAGTAAAAACTACAGGAGTGGTGAAGTTGTTGAGCGCGGCCTCTTCCAGTCCACAATTGGGAACAGATTCTCAGACTCCTTTGATGGTAGGAAAGCTCACTGAAGAAACAGCTGTCGTTTTTCCTGGGTTCACCAAAGATAGCAGCAGCAACGAGCTGTGACCACAACTTCCAGAAGAGATTAATGGCAGGGGAGAGAGGAGGAAATCATCCTCTTGTCTCCAACATTGGCAGCCATCTGCCAGTAAGACGTATGGGGCTGGGGGAGCTTTTTCCATGCTCTCTCCTTCCCTTGGGATGGATCGAAGCAGGGATCCTGGATAAGATTTTAAAAAATAAGATACAGTGTCTGCTTTGCTACCTGTCATTTTTAATTTTTTTCAGCGTTTTGGAAGAAACCAAACCTTTCTGTGAATGGTGTGGAACTTGGTTCCCTTCATGGGTGAGTTGAGGGTGGTTCACACATGGTTCTTTGCTCTCTGGTCCTAAACAACTTGGGGTATTACATCCACAGAGACGGGGGATAAACTTTTGGAGATGTGGTGGGAAGAATGTAAAGAAAAGAAGGGAAGTTAAGGAAAACAGTGTTTTCTAGGTTGGGTCACTGTCAGGAAGGGAAAGAAGAAGGTAGAGGGAAAGGAAAGAGGTGTTGTAAGATGAGAAGATTAGATGAGCGAAGGGTAAGAGGTATCTTAAGAATCTTTTCAGAACAACCTCTCAGAACCTTCTGTAGAAATTGAAGAATGACACAATGTGATGTTTGTAGCTCACTGGAAGGGTACAGGGTGCAGGCAGCTGTGGAGCAAGGCTGTGGGAAGGCTAATTGCTTCAAGAACAAGCAGTGGTTCAGAAAATCGGAGAAGGTGCAGTTCAGTTTGCTACTTACACAAGAGTTCTGAAAGCGACGTCTTTCAACTTCCCCCTCCTTCACCCTTCCCATACAACCTGAGGTTGAGTTGCTCCACAGTCCCAAGGGCCCCAAATGCAATGACACATTCTGCTGTAGGAGAGTAGGCTGTCACAAGTTATCATACGTTTTTAAAATGTTTATTTTGTGGTCAGACTCCTTATTTACAATTTAAATGTTTGCCCTGAAGCACCTACCAGATTGAAATAGGGTCAGCATTCGTGAGGGATCAGCATTTCCCCACTGTGCATGACCCCAAACAATGCCTGAGGAAATCTTCAGCCTCCAGTTATTCCCCTTCTCAGTAGCTTTAATGATTCATAGAAGGAGAATCACCAGTATTTGACGCATTCCTTCATTCTTCTGCCAGACTTATGGTTCTTGTGTTTGCCTTACCAGCCTTCAGATTCCCACACAGCTCTTCTTGGACCCTGGGGCCTGAAATCCTGGCTAGGAAAATGCCCAAGTTATGACCAATAGTAACCCTTCTTTTGGCTATTCATGTGTCTGTCTTGTCATAAATCAACCATCCTGCAACATGATTATGAGTCCACCTTCCAAGAATATGCTGATGAATTGTCCCTCGTCAGCTAATTATTTGCATTGCACAAGTCTTACTTAAATGTAAAATTGCTATGTTAAAGGGAGGGACACCATGGAACAAGAGCCAAGTCAAAAACTTAAGACCCCAGAGATCAGAGAAGGCAGGAATTCCTGGTTTCCGTCTCTTCATTCATCCCTGTCTTACTCAGCCATGCCTTCTTGTTTCTATAAAAAAATTTTAAAAGTTCCTTTTATATTTAGAAACTCCACTGCAAGAAAATGCTTGCAATGGCTGCCTTTTTTCCTTGAGAGGCAGAAATAAATTGAAAGTGCCATTTGCCTCGTGTCACTGAAATAAGCTCTTCAGGATAAATAAAGACCACAATGAAGCTTGGGAAGCCCAAGAAGAAGAGCTCAGCACTAGCTGAGGTACATACTCTCCAAGCTCACAGGACTCTATTCCCTAAACCTTTCACTGAACCAGGTCATTTAAAGCAGAGTGTTAAAAAAAAAAGCGGGAACACAGTCATCTAAGGAGGCAGGAAGTGGGGGGGAAAGATTTTTCTTTTATTCTGGTTGTTCAGATGGACTTTTATGCCCTGATTTTTTTGAAACAAGTGAAGTTTGGGGAAAGAAAGCAGGAGAAATCATGCCTCTTCTGTATTCTCTCTGCATCTGCTTCCATGGGTAGGTCTTGCTTTGTGTTCTTAATGAGTAATTGTTTGCTCAGACTCATCTGGGCACTGATACCTTCCTTCCACCAGAGTTTTCATCCTTTCTGTCAATTTAAAAATACAAAGGATTCCTCTGAGATTATGGCAGCCCTCATTTACTCGATACTGTGATAAGCCATGTGCCCTCCAGCGATTGCATAACCTCTGGGGAGACCACAAAGCAGAGCTCGGCTGAGCACAGAAGTTTTGTGGGATTTCTGCAGTGCATCAGGACAGCCAGGATCACGTTTTGACTGTGGACTGCAGACCTCTGTGTTCTTCAAAAGGCAACACGTTTCACTGGAGAAATTGTTTTGTCTGTGTGTGCACAGACCACACTGTGCAGGCGATGGGGACCAGTCCACACAGCAAAGCTCCCAGTGAGGGGAGTGTGACCTTCCCAGGAAGAACTTGCAAGTAATTTAGAATACTAATGCAAAATCCACATTTTTTTTTTTTTCCTGGAAATGAGTTCTGAGTCCTTTGTGATCTTCACACATGGCTTTCCAAGCTTCTCTTTCCACACGCTGTTAACTTACTGGGAGAGGGAAGAGGCCTCTCATTGTAATATCTCTGTGTGTGTGTGTTTGTGTGCAAGATCCCTCATTTTGTTCCCACAGCCCTGGTGAATGTATGCACAAAAGTAGCACAGTGACTCATGCCAGCTCCACTGACAACCTATCCCTGTACAAAGAAATGGTTAAATAATGAAGTCGGAGTAAACTCTGGCAGCAGACCAGGCCTAATAATTCCACTTGGCAAGATTATCCGTGCCAGCAAGGAAGGCCTGACTTTGTAGTATAAACAATTAACTGTGGTGATAAAGGATCAACCACATGTTATATTGCTGGCCAAGGAGGATGAGGGGAAGCAGAAATGGTCAATGTCTTTCAATTAATTTGTTCTCTGCAGATTAATTATCTTTGGTATTTGATGGATTTATTTGCTTTATTAAAGATTAGGAGAACACACAGGAAAGGGGAAAAGTAGTGCATCCTGTGTCTCAGCAACCAATTTTGTTCAGCATGTTAACTCTTCTGAGTCTCAAAGCAATAAGTGAACTTTTTCTTCAAAGAAATAAAAATCCGTGCAACTTATTTCATAGCTGATGTTCAGAAACAATAGCAGGCACTTTCCCCCTGACATTTGGCAAGGCGATGTGTAAACACAGAAATTGGTGGAGATGGCATATTGAATTATCCGCTGACTTAGAAAAAGACCCTTCTTGATACTACAGTAGTATCCTTCATAATTATTTAATGAAGAGCAGAGCTGATTCTTTTGAGAAAAAGAGAATTTAATCCATGTTTTCTTGTTATGATCTCAGTAATGACTTTTGACAAAGATTTAGTGCCTAGGCTTCAGGATAGAGAATTCTGATTTATACAAGTTCCTTACTTTTGCTGGATTTTTCCTTGTCCCTTTTCTAGTACATACTAAGTACTCGTATGAGCCAGTCTAACCACTTCCTACTTTAGTATTACTTAAACTATAGAATTAATCTCAAATATTCTGTAACTAATTCAAACAAGGTCTATCTGGGTTTTTTTTTTTCCTGTGGAAGTCTGTCTAAAATACGTATTTGGTTAGAACACCTTTCTTCAGAGGAATGAGTTCTAGGAAAAATTTAGGATGACAGTTTTGAAGACCAAAACACCATATAATTCAGAGTTTATGCAAAGCTTTGTACCACACAGCACCTGTGACATCAGGGCATAAGATTCAGCAAGCGGGGGGCTTGTTTTAGTAGTTGTGCTTCATGGCTATTGAACCACAGCACCTGATTTGGGGCTCAGGCTGAGAAACCCCCGAGACACACCCCAAAGGTCACTTAACTAAAGAGGGACAAACAATTTATCCACTTCTTTGCTCATAAATCAGTTCGGCTTCAGCTGTAACTCTGAAAGAAAGGCACAAGGTGTTGGTCTGCTTTCCAAGAACATCGGAGCAGAGATCATTCCCAGCCTGTCATCCCTGGTGCCCTGAGTGCTTTCCTAAAGTCTCTACAGACAAGTTCAGGCTCACAGGAGCTCAAAACCCGCCTTCCCCCCAACCACATTTTATATCAGCCTTCATGGAAATGCGAAGTGTGTGAGCTAACAAACCAAGGCTTTACACATTAGGTCATCAATGGAGCTCTCAGGAGAGCCAAAGATACCGAAACAGAATGTGCTTTGGAGCATTCCAAACGTGTACTCGGATGGAAGACTGCTGCAGGTCGCCAAGCAATCAGCAGCCTTAAAATATTTCCTGTGAACAGTCCTTTCTTTACTTTTCCTACCCCAGATGTCCCGTGATCAGCTCATCTCTGTCCACTTTTCCCAGCAGTGCTCTCAGGCATCCCCAACCATATGACTCCTCCGACAAGAGTTGGGCCCAGCTTACGATCCATCAACGCCTCACCTTCGCCAGGCGGTGACGGGCCGGAACAAGGCGCTGACACCTTTCAGACATTCCAGCGAGGAAACCAGGGGCATAAAAATAGACAGTGCACCACCAGCAGCGCTAGCAAATCCTGATTACAATGGGGCCAGCTGTTGGAAGCCACCAGCCAACATGCCTTTCTGTGGGTTCTGCAGTCAGATAACAGCCCAAATTTGACCCAGCTGTGTCTCGTGTGCTGGTGCAGTCACTGCCAGCACAGGAGGGGTCAATAAACAGAAAGATTACACCCATTTATTTGTTTGAAACCTTTACAATTCCCGTAGTTTCTTTTAATTATGAAGACAAATTATTCCACCTAACTCCGCATGGTGAAGGATGTAATGTCCAACCGCAAGGTGTGGTGCCTTCAGACGTCTGAGAGGGGACGAAAATATCTGGTTTTGCTTTGAAGTAAACCACGTAAGGACCCCCATTATCTCATGGAAAGTTTTGAAAACGCCGTTTAAAAGCACTTATGTCCAGATTACTCCTGCGCCAAAGTGAACCAGAGAAACCCCTCAAATCATTCCTGTCATTAGACTGTCTCACAACACGTTTCCCAGGCTGCTGAAAGAAGGTAGCATTTCCTCTAGACACCACATGTTGTGAAGTATTATAAATACATTGCAGAGCCTGGATTTAGGATCAGATTAGTCAGCTTGTGAAACAGTAGAGTTTTACTTTCTTGTCTTGTTTATTTGAGAGGCACCAAAGCCGGTGTTGAAACTGGGCGGGTTTGTTTTGTTTTTTTTTAATGTGTAAACATTCTAAAATAGCACATGGAGTTCATCTTCAAAGGTATGCCTTTCTCCAGCACATATGTATAGACAAGGTGCCAGAATGTGGCTGTGACTCTGCCAGTCCAGCTACAATTTCCTGTTCCAAGTCTCTGCCTCTGAGCTCAGGAGTGCTTGCAATTAAAGTGATCCCAGAAAAACAACGGGATGAGAGCCTACCCTCCATCTCGAGCTTTTCCCACAGAAAAGAGCCAGGGGAGAGCACCCAAAACCAGTGAGCCTGACCAGTAGTTCTGCATAAACCTGTGGCTAATAATCCCAGCCCAGCCTACGCTTAACCAGTTCCTTCTCCACAAAAAAAAGTCACAGAAATTAGGATGCAATAGCCTGGAGTTTCTGCAGTGGGAAGTGAGGCAGCCAGGTTGTCAATAGAGGAATAATCACTTTGGGTCTGCCTGTGTCTTGGGGCTACCTGCAAATCTAAAAGTGCATTGCAAAATTACTGCTCTCTCAGAATGAGGGATTTATATTTTCTTTGTTCTCCTTTTACCCAGTGATGTGAAAGTCTGTTTCTTGCAGGGCAACACTGAATGAATCAGTGCATGCCCCCCCACGCTTTACTAAGCGTCACTAAATGTCAGTATTTTTTGAGAAGGGAAAGGAAAAAAACATTGCAGGGGAAAATCTGTAGTGAAAACGGTACCTTTTTGTTTCTGAAAACATAAATCATTTTGGGCATTAATTAGATGTTAATCCATGACTGATAACAGACATACTTTGGTAGGAGTTTTGTTTTCTGGAGCTATTTTAAAGGGCTATTTGTTTTGCTTTCTTTTGGTTTTGGAGAGGAATATTTACCGGGTATTTAGGCTGAATGGAATGTATATTTCAAATGTCCACATCTTTCTGCTGCTGAAGGATTTAGCAAACATGTATAGCTCAGTGGGAAAGCAGAGGAACCACAGGTAATTTTGATGAGATATTAGCTGGTTTATTTGGTTTAGACTTTCAGATTCTCCACCGTGTGGACAGGAAAACTTTAACACTGGCCACAAATTTGATAATCTACAAACCAGATCATTCAGTGGAAGGGCTGCTAATTACTCACTTCATCATCTAAATTCGGTGAATTAGCACTTCGAATTTTATGGATACTGCTTTCTTCTGAAAATATTTTCTTTGGGAACCTAATGTGTGTGCCTGTGTGTTTGTGTGGCTATTTCCAGGTCCAACATTCCAATGATAAAAAATATAGCCAGGAATCTGAGTGGTAATTATGTATTAATAGTTGCAGCGTGTTATGCCTTCCAAATGAAGGAATTGTACGAGTTAAATTTCTGGCATTCACAGGGAATCCCTTCCTGAAATCAGGTGGGATGTACATCTGTTGAATACATGGTAAGTGGCAATTTTACATCCTCAGAAAACATGGCAAGTGTGGGGGTTGTTAGGATCTCACCCTCTTTTAGCTCAGGCAGACTCTGAAATAAGGCCATTAATATGGTCTTTAATATGGTCTTTAATTTCCAGTGATTTTTCAGACAGAAAAGATTTTTCAAATCAGAAAGAACAGCCTTCTGCTCTAAGTCACATGAAGTTCATTTAAAAAAAATGAAGTAAAAGTGTTCACACAGCTCTGAGGAAAAAGGAATTTAACTTGATAAATTTAGCTTAATGTTCTTAAGCATGCACCCTTCCAAAAGGAAATCAGATTTTCGTCATTATTTTGTTTCAACCCTTTCCGTTGGCGTGAATTGAAGGTTGGAGGGTGATAAAGGTCCTGCAACTGTGTAAGGTACTGAAAGAGAGGTGCCTGTCACCAGTGCCCCATCACTGAAACGCAGATTGATCTGCCATAATAGGAAAGCAAGTTGTGCCCAGAGAGACAAAGAACATAAAAACAAACAGACTTCGGGAGCCCCTTGATAGAAACCTGCAATAAAGTGGAGTGTTAAAAGCACGTCAAGATTTATCAGTGCTCGCCCAAGCCGATCCAAACCTCTGGAGGCTGTGGCTGCTGTCCATCACTAACAGGAATGTGAATGATCCCGTTTTTTACAGTTCTGCAGCAGTGGAAGTAAGCACAATCCAAGACACTGGGATGTCACCCACAGAAAACAAACAAAGCTTCTTACTGGGGAGCATCTGAGCAATTCTTTCCTGGAAAGCAAACTAGAAGAACAGTGGCATCTTGTTGTGTTGAAGTGCAGTTTAAAGGCTATTCATTCGTCTCACAAAGAATAAAAAAAAGCACAGTCAGATACTGTGAGCTCATGAAAGTCATCAGTGCCGCTGAGCAGGAGTGTGCTGGGCCTTGGCAGCGCTCAGGCCGCCGTGCTGTGCCTTGCTCTGGTGGATGGGAACCCCTCGCTCCTTAACAATCTTCAGCTAATTGGTGTCGTTTTGCAGAGCTGCAGTTCCCTGGGGACAAAGAAGTAGACAAAAGGCTTCAAGAATCTCGATTTTTCCCACCCTGTGTAGCTCAAAATGATGAAAAATGTGAACGGTGCCTTATGATGATGATCTTGATCGACTAAATCTTATCCTCTGCTCTGCCGTATCCATTTCTGTGTCTGTTTCCATATCCTCCATTTCCCTGCTCTGGAGTGTCATGTCTCAGAGTAGGAATAACAGTATTACAATAAACTGAATGTTCATTGTATTATTCAAAGACAACGATGATCATCATCATGATCATTATAATTTTCCATTATTGTCATTATTATTATTTTAATTATCAATATCGTTGTTTGATATTATTGTTATTGTTATTATTATTATTCAATACTATTATTAAATAATATCACTATTAACAAGTAGAACTGAGAAAAATGCATGGGATTGTTCTTTCCTTGTTTTGTGCAGGTAATATCCTGTCACTGCTCATTGCCAGCAGCAGTACGGGTAAAAATAATAACATTTTCATTCAAATAACAACAATATAACAGCAAAAAATAACCACATTCAGATTTTCTACTTCCAAGAACCGAAGGAATTCTGGAGGATGTGAGGATGATTATTTCCTTTTCTCCATCTATTTTCCTCCAGGCCTAGATAATAAAAGCTGATTTTAGAAGATGAGGAGAGGAAGCCCCTTGCAGTACACACTGGGTTTTATTGATCCTTCAAAATTAAACTGTAGCCTTCCAAGAGTTGCCTGCAGCCAACCAAGCAAAGATTCACAGGCTCAATTCCCTCACTGAGCTCCAGCCTCTCCATATTCTTGGACAGAGGATTTCAGGAACCATTTTGGTGCATCAGGCATCACAGATGATGATATAAGTGTATATTTATCAAAATAACTGATCCAAAAAGAGCCATAGTTGTAAAATCCTATAAAATACCATTTTATAACTTCCACCCTGGTATTCCCCGAAATGCTACATAACACTTGGATAAAGATTCCCTGCTGTGAATAATGCATACGAAAAAAATTATACGTTTTATACACATTTTTCGGTAAAACATTCTCAGGTTGCTGATGGTTCTTACAGGGGATTCAAAGCTTTTCCTCTGTGCTTCCACTTTTGATATGTATTAATTATTTATAAAGTAAAATATTTAAATATTAATGTTGATTAATACATACATACATGTTACCTAAAGGGCATGGAAATATTTAATGCATTTTTGCCAATATTCACAAAGTGTCTGGAGAAAGTGAAACTATTGAATAAAGCAATTATCAGCTGATACCAAAGCAGTCAAACTGAGCGGAATTTGGCCTCAAGGGAGCCATGAATGAATCTTTAAATACTGAGAAATAAGGTGATAAAAGAACAGAGAAATTCAGTTTGAATGGCTATAAAATAATGCACGTTATGAACAGGAGGAAAACAAATGGTTGTGGGAATATTGATGGTGCTTTTACAGGATAACAGTTCTATATCTGGCAGGATTTGGAAAGCAAATGGAATGGCAGGAATTGCTATAAAAAACAACAGAGGATCAAGGGTAACTTGTCATTAGGTTACAGAGTACCTTGTAAAATTCTCACTTGGCCTTTTTAAACCGTCTCCTCACTACTGGATGAAGGGTCCTAAGGCTGAGGATTTCTCCTCTGCCCCAGTATGGTCATTTTTCATTTATTGTTTAAAATTACATTCCAAAATTCTCCATGCTGTGATGCGCAGGACTTGCAGAGTCGCAAACCAACCGCCTCACCCGGTTCAACAACCTGCAAAGGCACGTCCTCGTGTGGTCCACTTGCACGTGGGTTTGTACNACACATAGAACAGAGAAAAATGCATGGGATTGCTCTTTCTTTCATTATCAATATCATTGTTTGATATTATTATTATTATTCAATACTATTATTAAATAATATCACTATTAATAACACATAGAACAGAGAAAAATGCATGGAATTGCTCTTTCATTATCAATATAATTGTTTGATATTATTATTATTATTGTTATTATTATT
>WEKX01025232.1:0-17392 GCA_013390025.1 Pitta sordida
TTCCCTTTAACATCCACTGGGCCTGGGAAAAGCAGCGCTGCCCATATAGTCCCAGAGGGTGGGGGAACAGAAACCTCCTCCTGGCACAGTGACAGCTGCCCCCTCCCAGCACACAGCACTTGCCCCCCCTCGCTTGCCTCACTTTTGTGGGGCAGTTTCCTGGGTCAGGGACGGGGACACGGTACCGCCATCACGAGCCCCCTCCCCGCAGGACAGGGTGAGTCTAGCACCACGGCACTGCCCCTCGGCAGAGCAGAGGCACTGCGCATGCAACGGCCCGGGAACCTTGCAGACGGCTGAAGCTAAATTGCAAGAAATTTTCCTTGCAAATGGGCGGGGTCGTAATGGAGAGGTCACAATGCAGCGGGGATTCACTGTAATAATAATAAAACTAAGACTTTCACTGAGGTAAAAGATCAATCAGACTTTAGTGGCTGCATATTGGGTGATTTTTTTTTTTTTTTTTATTACATGATAGTAGGAAGTGAGGGCTGTAGTTCAGGTATTGTAGATCCTTGCAGGCCACCTGTGGTGTTGAAATGTCAGAACATGACCAAAGGCTTTCCTAGGTGTAACGCAACTTTTGCTAAGAATGGCTTCTGCAAGCCCACTGAATGTCTCACTGTGCACACAGAAGTCTTAACATTGTCTGGCATAGTTCTTGACCGTTTATTTCTGGTGGGAAGTTGATACAAGTTGCTATGATGTCCAAAATTAATTATTTCCCTTACCCTATTTCCTTCTTCTTCTTTGACCTTCTCCTCGCTCCATTAAGGCCTGGGGACTTTCCAGGAATTTATTGCACAAACAAACAGCTATAAAGCCTTTAATATTTATAGCATAATCTATTTTGCTTTGATGTCTGAGATAGCTTTGGCCAGAGCTTTCCAGTAAAAATAGCACTGCCCACAAGACAGTATTTCCAGGCTCTTGATTCTTATAAGAATTTTTATTTGCTTAGTAAGCCGTTGGCTTAGGCTCTGCTTTGAAACTGTTTAGACCACCCCGAGCAGTCCTTGGGCCCTTTAGGTCCAAACATTGGCTTCTTATCACTAGATAGGAAGAAAGGTCTCTTTTTTTCTCCTCACTTTGAGTTTTGTAACTCTGGATTCATAGGTTGCATTGGAGACATGAGTGCAGACCTACCACAGAGGCCTCCTGCCCTCTCCTTCTCTGTCTGCGGTGGCTGGGTTGGATGGGATGGACAAGACGCCATGGAAGAAGCCAGGAGCTAAAGCAGTAGCCTCTCTCTTCCCTTCCTCCTGCACAGGAGATGAGTGACAGGCCTCTGATTCAGCTCTCAAAAATACAGGTTTAGAAAGGTTTTGGTTGCAGAAGAGATGAGTAATTGTTCAGATATGTTTTTAGAAGTAATAAACTCAAAGGCAAGGAGGATGAATATTTATGATCCAGTAGACCTAATTGTTTCCCACAGGATGCTGCCCATAGGACTGGACACTAACCCTTGCAGCAGCAGGCCACTGGTGAGCTCCATGGCCCCCTCTCCTGCTGTCACTTGGGCAGCTCTGTGGCTTTCTTTCATGGATGGGCTGGATTTTTACTCACAGCTTCCTGATGCCTTGTAGTCAAGTAGGATTTCCTTCCTCCCCCAGTGTGCCTTTTTTGTGAGCTGGGAGCCAGGAGAGTCTTATTCCCCAATAGCAGGGAGAGCTTGGTGTGGTGTGTTATGTCATACACCTGGTTCACATCTGTTGCGGTTGGTAACCAGCACTTGATTGCTGTGGCTGTGGTCCTAATGAGCTGTAGGTCATACTTGTAGCTGTAGGGTATACTTGAATAGCAAATGAATCTGGGACTGAAAACTAAAAAAACCCCACAGAGTAAAAGGCTAATATGACATGATACGTGAGTTGTTCTTTGATTTGCAAAGTTTGTTTTCCTCTGGAAGTGTGGGAACATTGTGGAGGGAGAATATCTCACACAGTTTTAGTGCGCAGGTATTATGAGGGAGCCATTATTTAAAAAGCAAACAGGCTTGGCAACATATGAGCCCCTGGTATGGCATAGGCAAGTTTCACCTAGTGCTGCACAGAGAGGCCTTTCTTGAAGTGAAGCTCACAAGTAACCCAGGACTGTCTGGGAGGGGCAGCAAGGCAGACACCCTGGGGTGCTCAGGCATGGGTAATCCTGGCCACTGGAAATGCATTTCACCTCCCACAGAATGGGGTTGGCTGCCATATTTAGAGTGTACATGGTCTGTATGTGGGGAATAATGCCTCTAACAAGATGTGGAAGAGGCTCAGGTTTCAGTATTATGACTCATTTTCCCAGTGGCTGGCTGAAGAGAGGGTGTGTGATGGGAAGACATGATGAGAAGTCCTCCCATTGCTATCAAGAAATGGCAGGGAATGAAAACATACACCAGAAATGCGAAGTTAGAAAACCTGAACCACCCATAGTAACCAGAGCACATGATATTCCCCACAGATTGCTCCTGCAAATGTGATTTTTTCATCTAGTTTGCAATGAAATGTTTGTGTTTTCAAAATGCAGATTTCAGGCACCCTGTGGTCTCACATGGGGTTCGCTGTTCAGGTTGTGAGAGGAGACATCTTGGCAAGAGTGGTCAAACTCTGGCAGTATTGACTAAGGCAGGAGCTGTAAGGTGAGCTGCATCAGCCGAACTAGTTTGAGATGAGCTCTTCAGGTTGGATGTGCATAACATGTCTACATATTAAAATTAAATGGAAGTCAGTTATAAAATCACAAAGAACATAAGAAAGCCATTAGTGGAAGCATAGATGCTGCCAAAACATGGTTCTTTTCATGCTTTCCAGTATTCTTGCCTAACTTGCGCCCACCCCTAAGACAAAATCCCAAGTGGTGCCCTAATGGAAAGAGGCACACTCTGTGACCCCCTGAGGCTTATCTCTGTTTTCAAACCACCAGGCCAAGCAATGTTTCTGTTATTTTTCTATAGGTCTTGAGTGACTTCTAATGATGACCAGTCCATTCAGTCTGTTGCCATCTTCTCCCTTTGTTTGAAGTGCCCTTCCCAAGCACCTTAGGGCAGATTTTGCATTGTCACACTTGTGTGCCTGCAGAAGGCTATGTTTGGTTCAACATGCTTGTGCTGATTTTATACTTGAGGAGAAATATTTCTTCTGCTAAGTGAAGAGGACTTGTCTGTCAAGAGATTCTATCCAGTGCAGCACTCGGTCTATTCTTTCTTTTTTTTTCCTTTTTGTGTCAACTCTGATTGGTTTATTAGAGCTGTTTCTGATTTATGACTGAAGAATTGAAATGAAAATAGGATCTTGTTGATGAGAGGAATCAAGTGAACGTATGGACAAATGAGTAAACGCCAAGGAAATTGGAGAAGTACAAGCAGGCCCTAATTGATTTTCTTTGAACAGTGTTAAAATACACTATGTAAATGTGTATGTCTGTTTCATTTGTGTGAGTTTTTTTAACTCAGTCTACTTTCTGGGAACTTTTAATATTATTCTCCTACAAGTTTCCAAACAACGAGCTACAGGTAGCTGTGGAACACTTACGATCAAACTACAGTGAATCCTCTCCGTATCACGACTTCTTCACGACCTCGCTCATTTGCGAAGCAATTGTTTTTGCAAATATGATTTAGCCGTCTGTGAGCTCAGCTGGCTGAGACATGCGCAGTTTGACTCTGCTCTGCTGAGGGGCAGTGCCGCGGTTCCTGTGGGGCGGGACTCACCCTGCCCTGCGGGGAGGTCCCTGAACAGGGAGACTGCCTCATGAAAGTGAGGCAAGCTGTGTGCTGGGAGNAGTGGCTCAGGCACGGCGCAGGGTGGCTCAGGCACGGCGCGGGGTGGCTCAGGCATGGAGCAGCGGCGGCTCGGGCGCGGTATTTAGAGACCTACGGCACTCTGACCCGCTTCTGTGTGCTCCGCTGAGACGCCGTGCGAGCACTGGGGCCAGGCCAGGCTGCGGGGGGGGGGGGCAGCGGCATGAGGTTTGGGCTGCGAGCCCACACGGTCACAGCAGCCGCTCAGAAATGATTCTCTTTGCTCGCTTGTGCCAAGAGAGACAAGGAGAAGGAGCAGAGAATTGTCCGCACCGCTCCAGAGTTCCAGGGGGTGGAGCAATGGGCATGGCCTGCATGCATATTAACAACCTGCAGTTCTTTGCAAGGTTAGGGTTTCGCGACGGCATTGGCCTGTCCCTTTCCTTGCGATGGAGGAGGTATAACTCTACTGCTTATTGTGCTGTTGTATTTTAGGAGAGCAGACTGCTTGCAACATCTGGCTTTTCTGTTCCTTCCCAGCCCTACCACTCTAAAACTAACGCACATCAAGTTAGGTGGCTTTGAAAATTATGAGCTCATTACTAGATCCTCTTTTCACTGCCTTGTTTGGTGCAACTTTTGAGAACACTATAAAATGGATTTTTAAAGGCTAGAGATGCTGCAGTACGTAAGCACAGGCAGATGTAATTGTTGATAGGTTTGAGCTGTTGTAAGGTAACAGATATATACTGCTGTATTTAAGATAAAAATTTGTTCTTCAAGTAGAAATGGTGTTATGTATTTGGACTATTAAATATGTGTTTGATTCAGAAATGCACAAAGCTCCATTTGCGAGCCACTTAGTAAAGTTCACATGGAAAAGCTGAATCATCCAATCCATCTGAATGATGCACACTATTTGGTGGTTGTTTTCTTCAGCAGGCAGCTGGTGATCTCTCTTCCTGTAATTGGGGCTTTAGTGGAGGAGGAAAAGGAAGACAGAAAGAAGTCTCTATGGGAGGGAGACCTATTGGTTCACGTGCACAAACTTGATTATTTTCCTGAGAGATCTCTAACTGTGGTAAGTTAAAACTATATTCAGGGAACTGAGGAGGCAATATATATTGCAACTAGGTTGTAAAGTGTTTTTGTTTTAAAGTAACAATGTACATTTTTAGACATGATTTCCTTGTTATATTTGAAGCTGTGCTTCAAGGGGAAGTTGTGGAAGTTGTGCTATGGTTGAGGATCCTTCAGACTGGATGGCTTCTTTGTCTTCTGCTTTCCTCTTGAAACTGGGAGGTGAATTGTGAGATGTAGTGCCTCTGTCACGAGCCAAAAAATGGTAACTTAGTTTATCCGTTGTGGTGCTGCTGTTGTAAACTTAATACCCAAACTGCATGTTTACCTACTGAGGCTCAATGGTAGTGAAGGGCTGTTTAATGCTGGAAAAACACCCAGCTAAGGAGTGAGATAGAGCAGTGACAGGGTTGGGCAGGAGCAGTAGCTTTGCAGACACCCCAACACATACTCCCTGCAGTTACATCTCTAGCTTTCCACATATAGACTATATCTATTTTTCTGTGGGGTATTTTATTTATATTGACATGGGTGAAGTAGTGGATTTTTAGTGATCTTTATATCTATCTATTTATATATCTATATATATCTATTCTTAGTGATCTTTTAGTGATCCCTGGGTCAGGGACTTGAACAGGTTAGGCAGTCTCTGTCAGGAATAGCCCAGGTATAACTGATCCTGTTGGGAGCAACAAACTTAATGATCTCTTAATGTCTCTCTACAACCTTATGAATTTGCAGAGATGTAAGTAGTCTATGTAATTGCATCCTTTTGCATCCTAGTAGAGTTCAACAAGTGCTTTCAGGCCCTTCTGGATCAAAGCCACCATGCACACTTCACATAACTATAGTGAAGTTTTGAGATTTAAAGGAGACTGAAGCAGTCAAATGAATACATGAGAAGATTCAGTTCAGTGACGCCACGCAGGAAGAAAGAACAGGGAACAGTAGCGTATAGAATCATTAATTTCGTAGTTATCTGAAATAAAATCATCATCTTCTGCAATTATGATTGTCATTCCCTCAGTTGAGGTACTTGCAGAACACTGGAAAAACACAGCTATTTATTATGAAGAACTATGACTTTTTTCCCCTTATTAAAAGGAAAGAATTAGGCATGCTGCTACACTTCTGAACATTTAAGGGAAAATATATTGATAGCTCTACAAGTTTAGCTTTTGAAAATGAAAACAACAGAGCTATAAAATCTGCTCTTTTATACTGCTTCCTTTGAGGTGATAGAGTTGAAAGCCACCTCCTCACACCCCTACCATTTCTAGTGTAATCTTTAATTTTTAAAAACGAAAATAACTTGCACGCAGGCAGGTTAACTCTGTGCTTATGGAAGTGGCTTGTTTCTGTACATAAGGTCCTTGTTAAAACAAGCTGTGAAGCAAAAAGGTACCTACCTTCATCTTTCAACCAGGGATACGAATTTTGTAGGGAGACACACAGATGTTATTATACAGAGAAAATTTCTCACAGAGTGCAAATCTTCAGTGGTCAGAGTCTCCAGAAAGCAGCCCCAGAGGCCCTGAATATTTTGACATTCAAGTCTGTAGAAAACTACTAAGAGGAGGAAGTGAAAGAATGGTGGCAAGTCTCTTGCAAGTAATTTTGGGGATGTGGGATTTCATTTGCACATGAGTGCGACAGCTCTCTTCAGTAACAGCCATGGTGAGAAGTGGAATAGACTCTTTTCTACCACTCAAAAGTACTGAGCCATCTGCTTTTCCATGTCATCATGGAACAGTGTCTGGTCTGCTGTGTTTATCTCTTCTGGGGGCTATTTATTCTTTCCATAATAACATGTATGCTTCTTCAGACATGTCACTATTGCCCTCACTGCAATTCAGTGCACATGTGAAAGTAGTTATTTCAGGAAGCAATAGCTGAGTCTGTGCATTGGATTTCAAGATACATTCTTGGGCAAGTTTTCAGATAATCCATTTATATGCAGTTACAATGCTTTGAAGATATAAAGTGCCATGTTACTGATAAGTACTGATTAGTCATGCAAATAAATGGAAATATTTTAATTAGGGCAACTTCAACATGACTCGTACTGTGGAAAAGAGCCTATATAAACATATTAAATAGATAATTTACTAGTGGGAACAACCTATGATTAAGGGTTTGTGTTTTAATTTGGGGGGGGGGAGGGAATAATATACATAGCAAAGTAGCAATTCAAGAGAGTAACAGCCTGATAAGCTAAAAATCAATCACTAATGACATCTGTTTTTTGAAGGATGCATAAAGTTGCAAAAAAGATGTTTGTGTACTTCAGCCACAGTGTAACTCTGAGTAAGCTGGGGATGCTCAAATATGTGCTGCCTGAAATGTGGTCACTCTAAATTTTAGTCTACCTACATGTCCTGTGGGGCTACACTAGTAACTTTGTTCTAGAATTTGCCATCAGTTTTCTGCCAACACCCTTCGTTCTTGCAGTAATTTTTTTGTTGGAGAGTGATCTGCCAGCATTCTGACTGGGAGTGACAACAAGTGACCAGGCTGTTTACCACGAGGCCTTCTGGTGTTACATAGGAGGTGCGTGAAGTGTTGCGGATGTGATGTGGAGTGAAGCAGAGTGCCAGGCTGTTCATAATGATATGTGTGTGTTTATCACCTTCGACAATATATTTGGACAATGTAAGTAATGAATGTTTGATGGACTCTAGGAATACATCCACGAAATGATTCCTTGTCTCTTTGTTTTTGGTGCCAGGAGTTCATAATGGAGTGTGCTAAAGTTAACATCCAATTAAAAATCAGGAGAAGCAACAGTTTACCCCATGGTATACATTACTGTTTGCCAGTTAATCACAACACCCAGAGTATTTTTAATTTATGAATAAAATGCAAAGGTGTAATGTAAGTGGATTTTCCAGTCTGGTTTCCTAGTTCCAGTGGAATTTGCCTGAGCTTTCTGTAAGTATTTACATGTGTATATGTCCATGGGTATATGTATATACCCATGTATTGAATTCTGTCTAAACATATATTTATCAGAGATGGAATGGCACAGATTGTCAGCTGTATTTAAGTCATACTTTCACCTTTGCTGAAAATCTTCCCAAAGAGCTTAGACTTACAAACTCTAGTGAAAGAACCTGAGTCTGCTGTTGCCATATTTCCCTGTCCGCACAAGAAGTCCCCTTACCTGCAAAGGCAGTTAAACCAGGTTCAAGTGAAATCTTTAGTGATGCAACTTATGTGTAATCTGTAACTTTATGCTTATATGAGAGGTATATTTCTCTTGGGATTTTTATTTAAACTGGAAATATACAACAATAAATTTTCACAGTCATTGGGTTATGATGCCTACTAAGTAGGTATTTAATTTTTTTCATCTGTCTACACAAAGTTCAGTGCAGAACCTATTTTTAATAATTGCTATTCTCTTTCTAGTGTAAGATTTGCATTCCAAGTGCAGCTGTGTCCATCACTGCTTTTTAAAAAACAGGTCAAATTGACATTTAGAGCTGTGCATTCAAAAAAAGCCTGCTGTGACTTCATGACCTTTCTAAAACTGATATTCTTTGCCTTTTAAATAGGGACTTTCACTTGAAGGAATTTACAACAGATTGTCCTCTCAGCTTTTCACACTTAGGTCCTGGCTTCAGTCCAGAGTGTAGAAACTTGATTTATTATTGCCTTATTTACGAGGTAGGGTTTCCCCCTCTCCTTGTTTGCTTAACCTGACAGACTGTAGACTCAGGTGCCATGTTACCCTCTTTAAAAAAATTGTTTATTTCAATTCCTTTTCTAATAAATCACAGAATCACAGAATATTATGAGTTGGAAGGGACCCACAAGGATCATCTAGTCCAACTCACCATCTAACACCCGTACAGAGACCGAAAGCACATCCCAGAGCGGTAACACAAACCTAGTTCCCTCACAGTCTAGCAGGCCACTCCGAGCCGGAAGGGACCCAGGATCATCCAGCCCAACACCCCCCAGCTAGACCATGTCACTAAGCTCCTCATTGAGCCTTCTCTTAAACATCTCCAGGGACGGTGACTCCACCACCTCCCTGGGCAGCCCATTCCAATGTGCAATCACTCTCTCTGTGAAAAACCGCTTCCTAACATTAAGATTAAACCTCCCCTGTAAAACAGAAGTGGGTCTATTTGTTCTTCCGAGAAATTATCATCAGAATGAAGAGAAAAAATGGATTATTATGAATTAAGTGTGTAATATCAGAATCTATGTCAAATTATGGGTTTATTAGAATGGAATAAGCTAGATAAAATTGTGTTCTATTAGATTAGCTGGGAATTTGATTTAGAATTCCTGTTTTATTTTTTCCCCAAAAAATTCAGATTTGGATAAAATTTCGGTAAAAGTGTGGACTGGATTTCCATTCACAGGTTATTCTGAGTTGGAAGGGACCCATAGGATAATCTAGTCCAACTCTCAAGTGAACGCTTACCCAGGGCTCAGGCCCACAAGTGTGGAACCACGGGCACCATGCTCCATCCAACCAAGCCTCCCATTATCTAGGTCATGTCACTGAGTTCCTCATATTCCATGCTTTAAACAAGACGAAACCATGGTGAATGTTTTGGGGAACAAAACCCTTACCCCAAATGGCTTATGACTTGAGATTGTGGGCTACTTAATTATTTTTACTTTCAGTCTCTGCCTCTTTGACATCTGCCCAGCTCTAAAATACATACAGCCAGCACAGGACCCTTGTCAGAAACACTTGTGCATTCAGGCCATGCCCAAGCCTTTCTTTCCCAAGCATGCGATTTTGTGCCCTTGAGCTTCCTTGCAGTCTAAATCAGGCATTTCATACTTCCCTCTTCCCAGTGATTGTATCGGCAGATCATATCCTGGGCCCAGCATTCTCTTTAGGAAGAGGTAGCTAA
This sequence comes from Pitta sordida, assembly GCA_013390025.1. Lineage (NCBI taxonomy): Eukaryota > Metazoa > Chordata > Aves > Passeriformes > Pittidae > Pitta > Pitta sordida. The sequence goes on from WEKX01025232.1 coordinate 9,688, forward strand.
TGGGTGAGAGAGGTTGTACTTCAGGGTATTTTGGGATCAACAGACTATAAGAGAGATCCTGAGTGAACTGGTTGTCCTCTTGTTGCCTGTGGTTTTCCACTGGATTCATCCCACTGCAGGAGAGGGCTGTTGCAGCTTCAGGCCCTGCCCACAAGGGTTAAGGAGAAGAACGAATGATGCCTCCTCTTTGCCATGGTAAGGACTGGACAACGGCTGGAGGAGCTGTGGTGTCTGTCTGATTATCCTGCTGTGCCAGGAGCCCTGAGTGTTGCTGAAAATCCCTGAGGAGGACTGCAGTTCACAGCAAAGAGAAAGATACCCTGAGCCAGAGAAAGTCTGATGTCTTCAGAGTCCATCCACACAGCACTGTCATCATGTGAGAGCAGGCACAGTATGGTAACACCACTAAACCTCACTCCTCCAAGACTGGCATCAAGTGCATTCCCAGCACTGATGCTTGGGCCATTTAAATCTGTAGCACTGGTCAGAAGGTCTGTCTGGTAAAGGTCTTTCTCTGATGCAGTATTCTTTGGTGTATACCTGATACAGCCTCCTCAGCCTGTCCTCTCCATGGGGCCTATAGGGACTTGAGAGGTACAACTGGAGAGCTCTGGTGCTTTTCTGTAAACTGCAGCATTTTCTGTTGGTAACCGAGTCTGACATATCCTAGACCCTGCTGATTTTGGCTGAGATGGGAACTTCTGTGTGAGCATGCAGATGGTGACTATTGAAATAGATATTATTAATACAGCATGTTCTCATTTCACGCTCTCTAGATTTATTTCAAATGGATCCATGCAAAAGGCTAGCCCTCATCTGGAATTTCTGATAATGTTTTGTTGCTGTAGTATTTGACTTTTTTTTAAAATATTGTGTGAGCACCTGGCGCTTGCAGTCTGACTGGTGAGGCCATCAGGCTTTTCTCTGTATGACTCCGCTGTAGGAGACCATCACAGTTACTACTCAGCTACCTGTGCCACTGAGGAGTTGTTAGTGGAGACTAACCCTAGTTGGATTTGCTAGTCCTCTCAGCCCACTCTTTTTAGTTATCTCAAATAGATTGTGAAAATATTACAGACGGTACAAATTGACTTTTTTCTAACAGTGCAGCAAGCAGACCATGTGTAACAGTCTGGTGTACAAGTTCTTTAAAAAATGTTTTCTTCCATGGTGTTCTTTTTTTTTTTTAATGACATTTGACTGCCTGACTGAGGCATGTGTGTGTCTGCTCCCTGACAAGCTTTTGCAGTAGGAAAAAGATGTTTTATTGTCCTCTAGGGATGAATACTGGTATTCATACAAAACACAGTCTGTCCAGCCATGCACATACATAAAAGTACACTCAAGATAATGATGATCAAAAAGGAACATGCATAAGTCAAATGGATCATATCTTGTAAATCCAGGCATTAGTGAGGTCTGTAGAATCTACTTCATTTAGGCCCTGGAAGAATTTTTCTCTGTGTGAATACATTTGTGTGTGGATATGTAGCACACATAGAGTCATTTTGTTAAATCTCATCTAGATTAATGTGTTACCATCTTCAGGCTGTTGACATACGTATTTTGTATTTTCTATGCAGGGGAAGGCTATTCCAGAGGTGGCCCAGCTATTACCTGGGAACTGGCAAATTTTAAGTGCAGGTCCCAGGACTTTGCAGCCTGCCTGCCTTCTGGGATCTCAGCCTTGGGAAAAGGAATGTCATGGTGGAGAAAGTAATGTTAACTCCAGTATTGTAAAGTGTGAGACAATCAATCAATTGTGGCTCTTTGTGTTTCCTGCTTGGGGTTGACAGGGTGATTGATTTTTTTTACTACATGTAGTAGCTTATTGCAGTGCTCAGATGCAAAACTTCTTAGGTCTCATCCACGAACTAAAATCCACCAAATAAAAAGGACTTTGCAACTAAACTGCTGTTTGAAACCATTCTGGTAGACAACATTAAATTTATTAGTTTACTTTTTTTAAAGAAAAGACTTAGAGCATGTTCAATATGATGACAACAATTATTGATATTGTTTTTTAACTATACCCTTTTATACCTTGAATGCTTATGAGCTGTGATCTCTCAGCAGACACTGAATAGGAGAATGATGCTCATTCCTACACAATCATTGTTGTTGAACAGACTGAAATGTGAAAGTCCAGATACCTGCTTAGGGAATAGTCTTATGTGTTGTCATGTGAATGTGTATTATCAAAAATCAGGTTTGATTGATTCTATGCCAGTGAAAAATAATGTATACCTGAGTTGTAAAGGAAGCCTGGATACAATGAATAGCAAGAGAAGAACCTGAAGAGGAAGAATGAGAACAGGAAGCCTAATCTTCAGATTTTCTATATATAGGAAACACCTCAAGGTTAAGCACATATTGTTTTGTATAAATACATTTAAAATGTGTTTTGTAGGCACATACTTTTGATGTGTTGTCATGATAGGAAACACATGTAGACTCTGAAAAGTTATGTGAGGCATGCAGAGTCCTTGCTCATGCACATAACTAAAAGATATACACAGTGTATGTGTGTAAATATTTAGGTGGAGAAACATAAAAACTACTACAGAACCATCCCCAAGTCAGGAAGCCACAAATTATAGGTCTGAAATTTACCTCACTGGCATGTCTACATACATAAAATCAACTGGAAGGATAGGAGAGAGGGAAAACAAATTCACAAATAGTATTAGAGAAGAGGAAAAATGCTAAACCCTTTTCTTGGCCCTAATCAGAAGGCAAGAAGATTATTACAGGCAGGAGCTTGCAGACTTTAGTTATACAATTTCCTGGTGCTGAGTATGAGTCTTGAATTTTATTTATGTGTATGCATGCAATAAGGGCTTTACACATAATCACTATTTTGATAGAGGCCAAGAGGAGACGTGGTTGGATTTGTTTTTTCCCTTTCCAGGAACATTGTCATCATCTTACTCTCTCTTTATCTCTGCCAAGTCTTTGAGATGGGATGATGTAATCTTTTTTTATCTACCTTGTATCTACCATGATGAGCCCTTGATCCTGACCAAGGGTGTTGCCTGTTTCATGAATGTTGAACTGAGAAGCAGACATAGGAAACCTGAATTTCTATTGCAGACAGCAACACTTCAGGTAGAGTAAATGCGACTGATACTTGTCAAACCACTTAGACAACTGCTAATTGTCACAAGGTCTTACTCAGGTATTGTTACGTCAGTCCTCTTCCAGTCCTCCCACCCTTAACCTACGCCAGAGCAAGCTCCCACAGCTTCTCTCTCCTCTCAGTTGTCACACTTGCAACTTGGACTCTGCTGCAGCCAGGCTGATGAAGGCTTAGAAAAAGTATTTGCCCTGAATGATTGGTCACTACTTAGACCCAGATGTTCCAGGAACTGGAGTAATCATAGCAGGTAAAATGCAATCCTTGGAACTGAAGACTAAGAAAAGGGGTTGTCACTAGATCTGAAGAGAGAAAGCAAAGCAGCCTTGCATGCTTCTCTGGAGTTTTCTTTCTGTGTCTTTGAAGAGACTCGCTGAGGAGAGGTGTAATTGATTCTCATGTGAAGCATCCCCACATCATAAAGAAAGTCTGGCACTCACCTCATCTGCTCAGGTCTGGGTGGTCTGCAGTGCAACTGGTGAGGATGTAGCAAGAATTGCTGCTCTTCTTAATGCAGACTTTTTGGAACTCTGCTCCCATCCTGTGCTTCATCAAGTTGGTGGATGCAAGGGAAGAGGAGGAGGAGTATCATGTAAGTTGAGGAAATTTCCTTACTATCTAGCCATGTTTGAATCTTTTATATAGCATTCATAAAAGGAGGAGTTTTCTCGAAGACTGCATGTTAACCTAGAATGATCACACAGGTTCATCTTTGTCACCTGGCTTCTCTCCAAATTAAAATAAGAGGAGGTTATTCTCTAAGTGTCTGGAATTTGGAGACTTGATGTAGGGAGCTCTGTGGGAGGATATCTCAGGTTCTTTCTCCAAGAGCAGACTTTTTTGTCAGTGTAGCTATGGTATTGTCATCAGCTTCTTTAATTTAAAATCATGAGAGTTTGGTCAGCAATTTCCAGTCTTCACATATTTTTATTTCCTCTGTTTGAACTGTTGCTGTGAATGAGGTAGACTGATTTTGATTGGGGTTTAATAACCAATATTTGTTTTTGTTGGTACCTGGGTACTGCAAACCCCACATCTGGGGAGCAAGGTTCCCTAGTGTTCTGTGGATTTACACCTTCACAATACTTCTTTCTGCAATACTTCACAATACTTCCATCTGCAGGTGAGAACAGCAGTTGCTTTCCTTGAGTGATTTGAGGAACTGAGACAGAGGTAAATCAAGTTGCTCAGCACTGCAAAGCAAATGAGGGAATGGAAGACCCTTGAACTGTAAACCAGTGCTCTTCTGCAACTGGACCATCTTCCCTGCTGTCAATTTCCTAACTATTCATTGGCTGTAGATAACTCTGTAGTATATGCCAGTGGTCACCACCAGTTACTCGGTCCTTGAAATGACTTATACTTGATGGGGTTCTGCACTCTATTTAGTAAAGAACATGAAAAAAATTAGGTCTTCAAATTAGCCCTGAGAAAAGCATCCAGTTGGATATTTTGCTGTTCAGAACGAGTTTAAATTTTCTTTTTAGATGTTTAGTCACCACTCTGATCTGTTTGGAGTGATCCCACTTTCTTTTTGTGGTAGGTGAAATAGTGCCTAAATCTTACTTGTTGAATCCTTCTGGAATAGAATGTGCAGTTTTCCTCACTGGGGAAGGGGGAGGTAAATGGTTTGAGCTGTGGTATGGGCAAGTTGGTTAAAGAGAGGCTTAGGGTTTGTGTTTTAGGGTGTTTCAACTGCCCACTACATCGTGTGTGTACAAAGCACAGTCTTCTTGGGGACAAAATACTTGTACTGTTGTCACCTCCTGCAGCACAAGACTGAGTAGACCTAGCAGGAGGGGGAGCCTCCTCTGGGTGTAATCATTGAAATTAAGACGTTATCTCCTGGAGATTTTGATAGAGTTGGCTTTACATGTGACAATTCTTCTAAAATATCTTGCTCCATAGTTCCCAAAAGTTCTTTAGCTATGTGTAATATTCCTTTTGGATTTCCTCGAACGAAAGAAATATGTGATAAGGTAGGACTGGGGAAGGACACTTAAATATTTAATTTGACTAGCATTTGTGGGAGTAAAAAATGGTTATAACTAATGCTTTCTTGAATATCTTGTATAACTGTAATCTCTACCATTTTTCACAAATGGCTACTGTTCTCGCATAACCAACTTCTACCGTGCTTTGGTTAGATAGAGTTCATATAGTCATGCACAGAAACTAGATGTGCTGTTAAACTCTCCTTATCTTGTCTTAGAGGATAAGAAGTACCAGGGAGCCTCCCACTGAAACCTGAGTCTCTCATGCAAGCCTGGTCTCTGCTTACCTCTGCTAGAGGAGGGCACTCTCCCAGCTGTCATGTTCTGCTCTTTAAACCGGCACTCCATCCAACCCTAACGCAGTGACTGAATGAGGAAGAGTACTGCTGATAGAAATCTGCCATGCTCCAAAGGGTAGTTAATAGTTAAACACGCTGGCTTACAGAGGCTGAGTCATACTTTAGCTCAGATTTTATATGTGGAGTTAGTCTGTAGAGAAACCTTGGATAGCTACACTTGAGTGTTTCTGACGGACAGCCTGAGGAGTGGGGAAAAAAACGGTTTTTGTAAATTCACTGCTGTACAAATTTATTTTTGGCCCCAGGAACAAGGAAAAAACACCTTTGAACCAGAGTTCCCTTGCCCTCCCACGCATCTAAAAAGGCCAAAAAACAAAGGCAAAAAGCCCTGCCCCAGCTCTCTCCGCAGTTTAAGAGCATCTGCCTAATCCTACATATGGAAAACACATCATGAATATTTATCCCATCATAGACTTACGCTTTGCTTTAAGCCTTCAACCAACCATCTTCAATGTTTTACATTCTTTTGTTCCCTGTTTTGACTAAAAATCTGTTCTGTCTATCATTTTGTACTGGGAAACTAGAATTTTTGCCTTTAGTATTCAGCCTAAAATTTCAGGCTCGGCAAATGCCTTTAACAACTACTAATTCTTCTAAATCCAAATCTTCTAGCTATTTCACTTAAATATCTAAATTTCTAAGCCTCCAAATTATATCAATCTCACTAAAATATATGAATTTCTAAATCTTCAAATCACTTTGCAGTTACTAAGATGGTTTGATAGGAAACGTTTATCAAAAAAAGGAAAACATCCTGGATAGAATTTTTGTTTCAGATGTCAGAGGTTAGGGAGAATGTCAAAGAAAGTATTATATCCCTCATCTTGATTAAGTATAAGAATCACAGTGACTTCAGATTTCCCTCTCTACTCTGCACCGGTGTAGCCTCACCTTCAATATTGTTTGCAGTTTTGGTCACAACAATACAAGAAAGATATTAAGCTCTTAGCAAGAGTCCAAAAGAGAGTGATGAAGATGGTCAAGGGCCTTGAAGGGAAGCCGTCTGAGGAGTGGCTGAAGTCACTTGGTCTGTTCAGCCTGGAGAAGAGGAGACTGAGGGGAGAACTCATTGCAGTTACGACTTTCTTTTGCGGGAAAGAGAAGGAGCAAATACTATTCTCTTCTCTGTGGTGACCAGTAACAGGACTGGAGGGAATGGCCTGAAGTTCCGTCACAGGAGGTTTAGGTTGAATATTAAAAAAAGGTTCTTCACCCAGTGGATGGTTGGGCACTGGAACAGACTCCCCAGGGAAGTGGCCACAGCACCAGACCTGACAGAGTGCAAGAAGCATTTGGACAATGTGCTCAGGTACAGGGTGTGACTCTTGGGGATGATCCTGGGCAGGACTAGGTTAGTCACTTCCAGCTCAACATATTCTGTGATTCTGTGAAATTCAACATCAATCCGGTAGTTAAGAAATCAAATATAGAAACTTTAAAAAGTGGACATAAATGTTGGAATAATGTGTATTGAGAGAAAAATGAGAGGAGCAGATAAAAGGATAAATTGTTTGAAATGGCATCAAATCTGTTTAATTGTGTCATTAGTAGAAACTAAGAGTAAATGTTCATCACCTGTCAAGGAAGATTTAAAATGTACCACTAATAAAATGAGGAAGATGGTATATGTAAACAGCAAATGACAACAGTTTACTAGAAATAAGGTGTCAACAAATTGGAGTCATATCAAGTAGAATAAAATAGAAAAGATCATAAGTTCTGATAGAAAATTAGTATTTTTGTTTGGATTGCTAAAGTCTTAAAGACTGGACTAGGGAAGGAGTCACACCAAAATCATTTCAGATCATTAGAAACAGAAACCAGAGGAAGATTTTGAAACTCTTTGAGTTGTAAAAGAAACAGGAAAATATGTAAAAAACAGTATTAAATGAGCCCTTGTACTAATAATTTCTAGAGGAGAGCCTTTTTGATTTTTTTTGTGAGGGAAATCTAAAGAACTGTCTGAAATTTTACTCACACAGTATAGATAAGGCTGGAAAGGACCCTGAAGATCATCTAGTCCAACCTATAATCCAACTAACCTATCATCTACATCTAGATCATATCACTCAGCACCTCGTCCAGCCTCCCCTTGAACACGTCCAGGGTTGGTGACTCAACCACCTCTGCGGGGAACCCATTCCACCTCTGAATCACTCAGTAAAACACCTTTTCTAATATCAAGTCTAAAGTCTAAACTTTCTCTGCTGAAGTTT
>WEKX01025254.1:0-22424 GCA_013390025.1 Pitta sordida
TGTTTTACATGAACTTTGTCATATGGATTTCTACCAGCAACCAACTCATAAAAATCTCCTGTATTAATGTGTCATATTGCCTTCTGCCTATAGGGTTTTTTATAGTACCAAGCTACACCTATTGCTGCAATCCATATAAATAATACATATTCAGATAAGAGAAAAATGCTTTCATTCTACTTCTAGCTAAGAGGACATTTGGTGGTAAAGTATTGTTCTGTACATTTGGCTCTGAATCATCTGTAAGCAAAGATTAAATTGCTCAAAGAGAAAATGTCCTTCCAGGATTCAAAGGTCATTTATGCTTTTTCTTTGCCAACATTGAATAGTTTTAAATGGCTTATTAACTCCTGGAAAGCTTAGCTGGAAGACAGCTGAGACACATGTATATTTGCTGATGAATTATGAAAGGAACATGAGAGAGAATAACTTTGTTTCATTATCATATAACCTCCTGAAGAGAGAGCTCTCAGTGACTTCATAGCAGTAACTGTGATTAATTACAGCTATTTAGAAGATCAATTTGACAGTTAAAATAACATTTGTTTTCCATCCTTTAATATTTCCCTGTGAAGAGGTCAATCCTGAATATCAGAACAATGCCATGTATGTGTATTCTACTCTCTTCTGAGCAAACAAATGTGAAGGTCCACCTCATGACTCTTTGATGACTTCTATTGCCTTAATCCTTAAAAAAACCAACCCAGCAACATGAAAAGTGATTACACATTTCAGTTTTCCTTGAGGTTCCCATATTTATCCCAGATGGATTTAGAATTAAGCCTGGCAAATTGTGGCTGCTTCTTTTTTTTTTTTTTTTTTAAGTATTTCTCATTCCTTGAACACAAATGAGAACAACCTAAAACCAAAGAAAAGCAAACAACAATATAAAAAGCATAATTAGATTAATTTCATTGCAGAATGAAAAGACCAAGCCTTCTGGGGAAAATTTGCAAAATGTGAGCACCCAGAGGTCTGCAGATCTACTATTGCTGGAAGTCCCTGGTACTAAAATAATTTCAGCTACTTCTGTAATGTCAATTCATGAGGAAGAATTTCTATCTTTGCACAGCGACAAAGCCAAATAACTGTTTTATGAAGGGGAAATATCAGGAAAGAAAACAATTTTGTCGTGATTTCTTATGGAATTGAAAAATACCGATGTATTCCATGAGGAGTCTGTCCTCATTTAGTTCCTTCAGTCTGGCAGTGAGTCTTTGCTGTCCTCCATGTTTAACTCCTGCCTTGTTTATGGAGCTTTTCACCCAGCACGTTTCCGAAGACTCACAATCCATCCAGATTTTGTCCTGTGTTCTGAGTGAGAATTTTGAGCACACATCTGACACGCACAATTCATTAAAGAGGAGGAGAGGATCCCACTCTTCTCTTTGGATAAAGAAATTGGCTGACCTTTTTAATTTTACCACTGAAGAGTTGCACAGAGTGAAAGGAAAAATCAGCATTGGTGAAATGGGTATGGATTTTAGTAATCTGCATTTCAATGATTCTCTTCTAGTGTGAAAATCTTCCTTGAAGGTAAAGAATTTGCTGGACTTAAATGTTGCCGTCTGCAAAGCTCAGAGCCAGTGGCAGATTACAGGTTCAAAACTGTAATTGCAGATCATTTGGCATCAATCTGAGCAGCAGGCAGAGACTGACAGGTTCAGGTGAGAGACAGCTGGCAGGAAAAGAGTTTGGAAAGGATTCCTACAGCCCCAGAGTGCTGTAATTTTGTCATCTGGCATTTGAAAGTTCAAAAGTCTGGCAGACTTCATTTGGGATTCAGGTGAGAAGTTTTAAATTCCACTAATAAGTAGCTTTACGAACAAATATTTTTCCTTTATTTCTTTTCTTCTTTTTCCAAATGCAACATTTTTTTAAGTCAATCCTTTAAATTCATAATAAATAAACACACAGATGTATACTTCTTTTGTCACAAAATAATGTTTCAAGGCGGGTGATATTCTAACAAGAATCTTCAGGCAAAGTGAAGTAGTTCCTTTTTTCCAGGTGGAAAACACAGTACATCCCTGCTCGTACTAAATCCTCAGACAGTAGGACATGGTTCAGAAAAGCTCTGAGACTCAGACTAAGCTTTAATGAGACTTCAAATGAGTCTGTAAGTTCTCTGTGAATGGAGTTCAGAAGACTAGAGTCAAAGAATCATTTTCTGTTTGAGGATTTGTCTCTTCCTGCTATTTCTTTCTATTTGATCCTTTTATGCCCATAGTGTTCTACATACTTTGCCTCTTCTGTGCTAAATCTTTTAATTCAGAATACAAGGATTTAATGGAAATTTAAGTGGAATATAACCAGACTGCTCAGCAATTTGAAGGATTAAGTCTTTTTCATGTAGTACGTCTCTTTATTACAGTACTTATTTTCTTTCTTCTTTCTTATTATTTTCTTTTATTTTTTTCGTGTTTGATTGATTTTTTTAACACAAACATTCTGGAAGGATGGTGTGTGAAATTGCATGTTTCCTAGGCAAATTTCTGTTCCAACTGAATCCTGCCCTTAAAATGTTTTCTCTAGTAGTTCACAGAAAGCAGAATGTGGGTTCTTAATGTTTTTTGTTCTTCTGAGTCTACCAAACCACTTACCTGTGTTTTGACATCAAACAATTCAAGCTTTTCTTCCTTCTGAGAGTTACAAGCTCAAATGCTTCTAAAGCCATCAAACCAGAAAATTTTGTTTTTCAGTGAAACGTTCCTCCATATCACAGTCCAAGAACCCTGAGTCAATATTTATCTATTCCATATTTGTCAAATAACACAACATACTCCTCAAAAAGATTTAGCAGGACATTAGGGACGACAAAAGATTGTAAAGATATTGATAGGCGAGTGGTAAATCCACACTTTTATTTGGATAAATTAAGATAGAGACCTGTACTAAGGAAAAGTCTGATAAACACAAGTGTGAGGGATAGGACAGCTGTGTGGCTGAGTAACTCTATGTGCATGTGAGGTACAAATCACAGGTTTTCAGGTTATTCCAAGTTGAAAGGGACCCACAAGGATCATCTAGTCCAACTCACAAGTGAACGCCCACCCAGGAATCAAACCCATATGTGTGGAGCCATGGGCACCATACTCCATCCATCCGAGCCTCCCATTGTCTAGGCCATGTCACTGAGTTGCTCATCGAGTCTTCTCTTAAACACCTCAAGGGATGATGGCTCCACCACCACCCTGGGCAGACCATTCCACTGAGGGATCTCTCTCTGTGAAAAAGCTCTTCCTAACATTCAGTCTAAACTTCCCCTGTCATTGCCTAAGGCCATGTCCTCTTGTTCTGGTGCTGGCAGCCTGAGAGAAGAGATTTACACCCNCATCCATGTGATCAATAAAGATATTGAACAGTGCTGGGCCTAGAACTGATCCCTGTGGGACTCCAGTTGGATGGCACCATTTACCAAGACTCATTGTAGAGCCCTTCTCCTCCGTGCTTGGAGAACACAGCTATGCAGAATCCCATAGGCTGGCCATTGCAGGCTGCTATATGGAAGAGAAAACAGATTATTTTTTTCAGAAATTTCAAGGTGGAGAGCCTACACCTCTTCAGTTTGCAATAAAATCACAGTCACTGCTGTGAGAGTAGATTGCCCTCATCAACATAAGGCTCTTTGTTTGAAGAACGCTGGGATTTCTGGTTATTGTGGACTTCATGGGATATTCAGAATGTCAGCAATGTCAAAATGGTAGATCAAGGTATTCAGAGATGTGAATACACATCTTTGCAGATCTACATGCTTAGCGCACACTCTTAAATGAAAAAATGACTGATCTGACAATTGCCAACCTCAAGAATGTTTACTTGAAGTTTTTCACATTGTTCCCCATGTAAAAGCATTGACATTGCCCTTTTGGGGGCTTTTCTACAGTTCAAAATGATGCACAGATCAAAAGAGGTGTTATGGGAGGGGCAGCTTTTTAACTCAAGAATCCACATGCAAAAATATTCTTACGTTTGAAAAACAGTCAAGGAAACATATTATCAGTGACATTAATAACCCAAATAATCTGTGGATGGAAATTACGAGGAAAAAAATTAAACCAAGAGTAGGTGGAGTAATACAAAAGTAGATTTAAAGTACTTTAATGAAAGTTTCTAAGAGTAATTTGTAATGATAAGGCGCTGATTATTTTTTCTCTTTTTTTTTTGCTATTAGGCACAAAGAGCACTATGATTCTTTCTAATAGGTTTTAGAAACATCTGTTATGATACCAAGCAAAAAGGTACTTAATCTTAAATGACACGGTATTTTCCCCCTAGAATGCAGTTTGCAAAATGAATACTAATCTCTTAGCAAATAATGTGCCACATTTACCTTATTTATTGCACACATATTGGCATTATCAGCCAGACTGAATTACTGTGTCGTCATATGGGACATAACAGTTGCTTGCTATGTGAAGTAATCAAAGTATATTCCTTTGGATTATTACATGTTGAAGGAAGCAATAGCAAAAAATTGTCTTTCTCTAGAGAAACTGACTGCTCATGTTTTGGAGGCATTCACATTTCACTGGGAAAAACACCGGCTGCATGTCTGGGCCCAAGGTGTTGTGCTGAATGGAGCTACATCCAGTTGGCTGACAGTGAAAAGAGGGATTGAACAGAAATGTGGATGTGGCACCCAGGGACATGATTTAGTGGTGGACTTGGCAGTGGTGGGTTAACTCTGATCTTGAAGGTCTTTCCAACCAAAATGATTCTATGACCTTTTTCTTCTGACAGACTAGTGAAAGACATAAACCCATTGCCTTTTATTAATTAGTACAATTGAATGAAGACTCTTATACAGACTGATTTGTAGTTGTTCTTTCAATCAGTATGTCATAGAGAATCGAAAATTTTACTGGAAACAGAGTGCTAGCCGCACTTTATTGCGAGATTATTCAGTTTGTAAAGAAACCCTGTAATAAAAGTGAAGATGATTAAAGTGGCTCCACATGGAGTTAGTAAAAGTCCAGCTGGGTTTACTGACTTATGCCCAGCATCAGTAGATCTGAATTTTTCTGCTCATATTAAAAGCAATTTCAGAGCAGAGTGGAGTAACACATTAGCAGAGCACTGAGGTATGGTTAATCTGAAAGCAAATCTAAATTTATATGTACTACAATACATTTTATTTTTTCAATGTTCAGGGAATCTCCATCTTCTGCCATCTCACTTATTGGAGGACTGATTGTTCTGGCCTAGACTTCTGGCCCCCTCTTTGATTGCACTGGAAACCTCTGGCTTTCCAAAATCCTTCTCTGATATCCTGGATCAGAGCTTCTTGAGTCTTCACCAAATATTCAGATGAAACCATAACTTACTGTTATTTTTTATGAGACTATTTCATCCATCTTGTACAGAAGGAAACATCAAGTTACATTCAATACTTTTATCTAATTCCAGTGATTTGAGAATGGGAAGTTCTAAAGCAAATGAAAGAGAACTGTTCAGTTTTTATCCAAGTGCATTTCCACTGCATTTAACTCCTTTCTCTGGGTAGTGCAATTGGATGAACTTTAATATCGTTCCTTCTGCTTCACAGCAAAACTGGAAACATCAAGTGCACTTAGAGAAAATCCCACTCTCTTCCCTCCCTTGAAATTGAAAACCATTTCACTTTCTTTAGCTCATGGTGGTTGATGTGTCAGATGAGCATGACACATTTTTTCCTAGTGTTTATTGTTTTTATTTCCAAAAGACATTTAGACCACAGGTCCAAGTAAGAGCTTTTAACTAACTGGTTTGTTCATGGAAAATAACCAGATGAGGTGATATCAAACTGCCAAAAAAGATCAGGACATTTCAGCTTCTGAGATATGGAAAGATCCAGCTCATTCAATCGCAGGAGCAAGTTATGCCTTAGTGATCCCTTACTGCTGTCTACTGGATCCTCCAGTGGAGTGCAACTCCTCACTGCCCTCTCTCCATCTTCCTTTCCCCAAGCAATAACATTTAAAATTGAAAGCGAGCCCAAATCACCAATATCTTTCTCTGCATTAAACCATCTCTTTTGATTTTCAAGAATAATATAATTACTTTCTGTCCATTCTGTAGCACCAGGATTGGCACTAAGATATCATTCTGTGTTAAAGTGTCATTCTAAGTAATGTAGGATATTTTACGATTTGAATTGCTTCTATCTTCTCTAACATACAGACTGTGCTCTGTACAGTCCTTAGAAACCTATTTTGATTCCAGAACCTTTTTTTCGGGTTTCAAGGGCATAGACTTGCTCATTAAATAAATTATAAACTGGCTTTTGGTATTTAGGGGAGCATTGGTTTACATCCAGATTGTTAGATTATTCTGTGGCCCTGGATTGTCCAAATTAAAATCATGCAATAGAATAAGGTATAAAGTTATGAAACACTGTCCTTACTCTCCTTTTGTTGTATTCCTTACCAAAATATTTAATATATAAATACTCCTGAAAATATCTCCCTCTCAGAAAGAAAAAATAGGGTGTTTGAAAGTAGTACTACAGAACATGGAGAAAAAGGAAAAGCAAGGGGATCTTTCTGTATATCTGTATAATGTATTTCTTCTCCATAAATGACAGTGTGTATAGATATTTCTCATACTGTTTCTACTTTGTGCAAAGTAGCTTTATTGGTTTATAAACACATATATGTCAGTACATATACAGGAATGTATTTAGAAAGACTAGAAGTCTTGCACTGTGTTTCATGTGTCTTTGCTACTATGAAGTGACTGGTGTGTTATATTTATTAAAAATCAATACATCTTTTACAGATACAACCCCTAGACAATTGCTGTCTTAATGTTCTGCCTCTAAAGAATGAGGCTCTCCCATTCAGCCAAAATACAATTTTCAAGCTTGAACTCTTGGACTCAATTTGTTTTTAAAGAGAAGTCATCCATAACTGTAACAGACATGGTGGCAGTTTCGTTACAAGAAATGAAGAAAGTCTATTTTGAAGATTTAAGATAAAAAGATTAGGAAAGCACAGGGGTAGTGCAGAGTGCACACAAGCTTATTCTGCTTATTTAATTTCTAATCAGCTGGATTCATTATAGTTTGATATAGAATAACTAAATGAAATACTCAGAACAGATAAAATCTTGAGCCTTGCGCAGATTAGACCATTGGTTATAAGAAATGGGTGCATGTGAGTGAGAGCAGAGTCCTGACAAAAGCTGTAGGGTTGTTTTTTCTCTCAGTGTTTTTGAAGACCTGTATATAGGCAGATCTATGATCTTTTGCCTTTGCTCTGTTTCAGTCACATGGAAATCCCTCTGCAATCTGTGTGGAGCAGTACCTACGCCTCCAGGAGCACTTGGGAACATCATGAAGGGAGAGCTACCCTTTCTCCTTGGCAGGAGACTTCTGCTGGGACACAGTGCTGGTGTTGGACAGCAGGCACACAGAGCTTGTTTAGTCAAATATTAGTGCTGCATGAAGGGACCAGTGCTGCCTTCAGACCCTGGGGAATTGTGCAGCGGGTCCAGTTCAGAAATCATTTTTCAATAAGATTATGTCACTTTCTATATTCTTCTATCAGGGGAGATTCAGGAAGGACATCAGGAAGAATTTCTTCAAGGAAAGGGTTGCCATGTGTTGGAACAGACTCCCTAGGGAGGTGATGGAGTCATCTGGAGGTGTTCCAGAAATGACCGTACATGACAGGTTTATGGTGTAGCAGACAACATGGTGATTGGTCAGCTTTGGACTTGATGATCTTGGAGGATTTTTCCAGCCTAAGTGAGTCCGTGCAATTCTGTGACATTACATCAGTCCCTTTAACTCAATCTCATAAAATGGCCAGTGGCAGATACCTGAAGACAAGTGTAAGGACAAAGTTAATGTACAGAGATATTTCCCCAAAACATTCTGCTTTCCAACAGTCTGTGTTTCAAAGACATCTTCTGGTGCATTTCTCTTCCACTATTTTTTTTTTTTTTAATTTATGTAAGCAGCCACAACACTTGGGGGCAAAGAGTTTCTCATCCTATCTGTATATTAAATTTAGACACAGCATTAAACTCAAGCTGTCAGGTATTGAATGGCATTAGGGTTCTCAACCTGAAGCCCAGGCAGACAAATTCTTAGGGCTCTCTTATAAGGATGATTAACTCCTTACAGCAGGAATTGCAGTCTCCTAAAATGTGTTAGCTTGATAGGTGAACTATACCTTGTTAATTCTGGGAACAGTTATTCCATATGCAATTGGGTTAGTAGTTCACTTGTCCCAGTCTACCCCTCATCTTCAGTTGGTTTCTGTTTCTTAGCACAGCAGGAGCCTGGCTGGAAAATGGGGCTCTTCCACGCTGTCACAAATGGAGTAATAAAAGACTGGCTGAGTAATCCGTCCCCAGCTCCTGTGCTGAAACTCACAGTATGTTCTTTGTCAGGTTGGAAATTGGATTGAATGCCTTGGACTTAAGCAAGTAGTTGGAAGAAGACAAATTTTAAGTGTTGTTGCCAATTCTCAAAGGTTTCCCTACTGCTATGGACCAACACAGCACTCCTGCTTCTAAATTTCTGGTGGATCTCTGTTTATCATGTCATAGAGTTAACTAGGTAGTCTGAAAAGGCAGTAACACTTCAGAACTTGTGTAAAACTATTGGAGACTGACATATAGAAGACACATTGAAAGAGCACAGTTAAGGAAAGATTACAACTATCAGCTCACACAACCCTTTGCAAATGTATATACAACATAACTATGTCTATTTTTGTTTATATTGCTATTATAAAAATGGGGGAAATATGTCTAGAGAGTTTTCAGTCCCAAAAACGAAGACTTGTTGAGTTCTTTGTCCAGTTCTTTGTCCTGACTGGAAGTTTTACTTGTCATGGAATATGAATACAAAGGCAGCACAGTCATTTACTGTGTCAGCCCAATAAAGAAATACACCTTTGGATCTGTGAGTAGCTGGCAAAGAAAAACACCACCAAAAATGCTTGTGTAAACTACAGACTGCTAATAAAATGCACATCAAAAGAAACTTTTGTGCCAGAGGGTTCTTTCCAGTAGCCTAAGCATCTACAGTAAATTCCCTCCATGGTGTTCAGTTAAGTTCAAGTCGTCTGAATTATTGAACATGACAGAGAAAACCATCCTCGTCTTAAAAAGAGCTGCACACTCCTAAGGGCTGTTGAATTCAGGGAACAGAAGTAGTGACAGATCCTTCTGGTGCCATCCCACTGATATCAACAGACTTCCATCAGCATATCTGGCAGCAGAATTTAACTCCACATTTTTATGTAAAATAATCTCTATGGTAGTATTAAGAAGCCAGGCCATTGCAAGCTGAATTTGAAAATGTCAGCCCCCTAAGAACTGACTGTAGACAAAAGAATAATACACATATATATAAAAGAAAAACATGTTTAAGTCTTACACTTGTTTCAGATATTTAAGAAAAAACGTATTATACCATCTAACAAAATATTTGTATTTATGTAAAAATGTAGCAAATCTCTTAAGGTAGAAATATTTTTTTTTTAAATTGTTTCTGGATGTAACTTCATACAAATGGAGCATATGCTGCATATGCCTCGAGTTCAGTGTGTCATGAAACCTTCGCTCTTGGGTGTTCCAGATGTAGCTTTATGTGACTGTCACCATCTTCAGCCACAGGTACTGAGACTCAGCTGAGATTAGAGACCATAAACAATTATCACTAAAAACTGTTTAGCAGGAGAAATTTTTTTCACCCATCCCTTCTTAGAGAGTTTGCAGCCCAGACAGAGATGACAAACAGGACCACATAGGAGATCTGGTCTCAGACCAGTTTTACAGTCACAATCTGATGATGGTGATCCTCAATCCATTGTAGTAAATTCAGTCATACCTGTTAAGTCTTTTCCCTGGCATTATCAGGGTCTTCCCTGAAATTCATTCAATCTCTTTAAACTGACATTTCTAAGGAATAATTCCCATATGGAGTTTAGCATGAGGGAATTTTCCAGTGTTCACTCCAAGTATTTGGGTTGAGTGCAGCCATCCTGCTTAGAAGGGGAAAGTAGTTCACAACAGAGACCGTGAACACTCTTTCAAACAGATTCTTAGTACCTAGAAATGCTTCTGATGAAGCCTTATTGTTTAAATGTTTGCATAATTGTCTAGTTTCCATTTAATCCAGTCCTGTATTAAGGGCCCATGGGACATCAATGAAATGCAGAGGAAGGGCCATCACAGTTCCTGTTTTGGGATCTGACCTGAAGATTGATCTTTGCAACCTTTGACATCAAGCACGTGATCCATTTTCATATTACACACAAAGTGTTGCAATATAAAGGTGAAATATTTTTTTGTGGAAAAGTATTTTAATGGTAATTTAAAAGCAATTTGAATTTTAGCTTCAATCTTAAGCCTGAAAGCATTCAAAAATTTAACTTTCAGGTAAAATTGATCTACCAGTCACCTGGATGGAGAGCAGAGAAGAAAAAGGTTCTACGGCTTTTCACATTGTTATCCCAAGATTCACGGAAGTCAGAGTTTTGATTCCTAGACACCAATGAAAAGTGATAATATTAACAAGATTACCCTTGCTTTTCCCTAAGGAAGGTGCCTAGAACAACTGTGTTCCTGATGTAGATATCAAGTGGAAATACATGCATTGAGCTTTCTTGTCCAAAGTCACCAAATAACAAAACTGAAGAACAACCTGGATCTGGGTGCTCTAATTTCCTGATTTTTCTATTAACAAAATTAATACTTTTGGTTTAGTTTCTAGAGTTGATTTATGATTTCTTTTCTTTATTATAATACTGCATATCATGAATTATACTGCTGCAGGCATGAGCTTCATAGAGACATGAAATCAAGATATTAGTTATTTGCAGCTATTAACAATCCAAATTTCTGCTTTTTTTTTCCGTCATAAAAACCTTCAGCATGATTAATTATGCCCTAACCACCCTGTCAGCTATGTACACTGTATCTGCTTGATGCCTGCTCCCAACAGTTGTTCAGTCTTGCTCTGCATTTTTAGAGAGCAGCTGAATCCTACTCCTGGGTGTCCTCCAAGAAAGACAAACAAACAAAGGTGAACTTTACTTCGTTGATATGCAGTTTACGTAATCAATGAACATTCTTCCTAGAATTCATTTTGCAAAATACCATAATATATCTGACTCTTTATCAATTTAGTATGAAGATTGAAAAGGAATAATCTATTCAATGATGCTAACTCCGTTCAGAATGTCTATAAAGAGAGGAATAAATGCCTTTCCCAGGGCTATGAAGGGCACAAGAAATTTTATCACAATAATTATAAGCTTGGGTAGAAAAAAAGCTGCTAAATATGAAACTGACTCCACTTGTGTAATTTTCAATCTTATGCTGTAGATTCAGTTCCTAAGAAAGAAAAATGTGTGGATGTTACACTGAAAAGCTCCTTGAAGACATTATGGATCTTCTAGGTTTTCCACGAAAGAAATAGTTAAGTGTAGCCAATCCTGTCTACATGATCAGGATAAAAGGAGCACAAATATCTCTTTTCACTTGAATCCATCTGATTTTAATTTTTCCATAAGAAGATATTATAAGGACATTTTTGTGGAAAGTTCTCCCTCCTTTGCTGCCATTGACAGAAATCCCCATGCTATTTTTTCAGGAGGCAATTACCTTTTCCATCAAGAGTCAGTCCCAGTTAATTATTGTGAAATACCAGCTGTATTTGAGATGCTTGGAGGAAGAATTTATCATTTTCCTCTTTCAAGGCAGGAATGTCTTTGGTTCTTCACTCAGTACAGGGAGCAGGAGCTGCTACACTCACCACAAAAGCAGAAGGTGTTGGAATGATTTTATGGCTAAAGTGATACATTTTTAACAGTGTTGAATGAATGTAGACATTGATTTTAAGACAAGTATATTGAGATATCTGCTAGTGCCATAGATAGAATGATTCCTCATGAAATAAATTTTAAAAACACATGCTTTCAAGAAGAAAGCATAAGCAGAAAAATGAAAACTGAGGCATGGAAATTTCATAAATTTTCCAAAGCATATACAATATTAAATTTTATTAATAGTAATGTTCTTTTAAAAAAGATAAATAGTTAACTAGGTGTTTTGAATGCAATGCTTTCTCACAAAACATGAGAGTTTTGATGTCATTCGACTGAAAATAGCTGACTGAATTCTAAAAGAAGTGTAAGAACACTTCTTTGTCTTGTGCATTCAATTGTACCAGAGATTTAAAGTGTATTTTATGAATTACAGCAAATATTATTCAATAGGGAGTTAAAAAAATAAATATCAAAAGCTAGATATATACTAGATGGAAATTTTTTATGAAAGATCTGAAATTGTACTGGATTTAGGGTTCACTTTAAACAAAACCAATATTCTTCAATATTTCATTGGGAATTTCATTTCTAATCACACTGTCAAAGAGAATGGAAGTCCTGCACCAATTTTCTTTCTTGATATATAAGGTGATGAATTCTTTTGGTAAAGAAGCAGTTAGTAATACACAGCTGGCAACTTCCAGAAAATGCCAGCAAATCTTTGAATCCAGAATGAGAATGTCTTTCCAAAATTTATCGCAAAAATGCAAAAGATGTCACTTAGTAATACTACCTAGGACATTACTTCAAAATGATGCAGTTTGGGGTTTGATCCTTTTTCATACTTTCTGCTCTTTTTCTGTTGTATAGGTTAAAAAAAAATCTTCTGTTATTATCTAACACTACAAAAAAAATCAAGTGTTATGTTCCTATTCATTTTTAAATCACAGAAAGAACACTATTATTTTATTAGGTTGGGTACAAATATTTTTATCATGTCAAAATGTCTCCTCTTGACATCCCTGAGGATGTCCTTTGTCTATCATGTCTCACATTCTGTGTACTTTTTATTTTCAGATTAGCTTCACCTGCTATTTTTCAAATTTGGGAGCATGTTCTGGAAAATTGGTAGGCAATATGCCTGGAGGAGGAACAAACACAAACAACGTAAATCCTGGTTTTGACAAAGAATCATTGACCATTAAATAATTTATGATGGAAAGGTCCTCAAAGGTGTCTAATCCAACATCCTGCTCAAAGTGGGGTCAGCTCTAAGCTTCTTAAGTCCTCGTTTAATCAGGATTGAAAACCTTGAAGGGTGGAGATTGCCAAAGCACCTTGGGTCACCTGCACCTCTATGTTAGTGTTCATCCAGTGAAAAAAACCTTTGGTTTGTGTCTAATCTGATTCTCTGTCACTGCAGTTTACCCCTGTTGTCTCTTATCCACCCACCAGACATTGCTGGGATGGGCCTGACTTGTCTTCTCGTTGATTCAACTTCTGTCAGATCCCTCCATATCTTTCTCTTTTCCAGGCTTCACAAGCCCACTTTCCTCAGTTTCTCCTCATGGGTCACATGCTCTAGCCCCCCAAATCATATTTTTGAAATATTTTTTTAAATGAACCCTTTAGATAAACCTCTTCAGAGTATATCCTCTTTGTGGTCTTTTTTTTTTTTCCTTAATAGAAGGACGCCTGGTTCTACCCACAGATAATGTTACTGTGAATAATTCAAAGATGATAACTACCTCTTCTTGTAGATGTTTGAAAGCATCTCATCTGTGCACTCTAAGATCAAGTCTTACCATACATGCCTTTGTAATTTTCCTAGACGTTCCTTCTTTGACACTGTAAATTCAGTGCGCAGAGATTAAATTTACAATTACTGCTTTTATGTGGAAATGCATTGTTATGTTCACAGCACTGACAGTAATTACACTCACTTTAGCCTCTGTTGTATTAGATAACACTTACTTACAGTTCCTGGCCCTGTTACCCTTTAATTTGACTAGTCCCTCCCTCATCACATTGAGGATGTGTCCACCAGCTGAAGGGAATTATGCACATGTTAAAGGTTTGCTAAACAGAACCACTTTTCCTTTACTGAGCTCAGCATTCTGCCACCTGTGGCAAATAAATATTGAGGATAACTCTGACTGCTCATTTACCCACTCTGGTTTGTTTGTAAAATATTAGCAGCAAATATTGCTCTTCATGTGCACCTTGAAACCACAAAATGTACATGCAAAAATTCACCCAATGATCCAATGAATTGAATCTTTCATCCTTAGGGCAAATATAATTGAATTGGATGTTATGGTGGCTGTTTGCAATTATTGCCTCAGAATTTATTGGCTTGTCCTCCTGCCAAAGACCTTGAGAGTTAGGCAGATAATTCTATCACTGACAGCCTTTAAGAAAATTGTTGTAGTACGTATTCTTAATTAAATATTAAAAATTACTAATATAATTGTAGTTAAATGTACACCTTGGCCTATTGCCATTCCTGAGCATCAGCTGAAGCACCAACCAGGTGGGATACTCTACAGAATCTAAAATGATGGTAGATAATCATGATCAGGTTATTGATTTGTCATGGGAGGGCAATTTCAGGGAATTTGTGGCAATTATATACAACATAAAGCTGGACTTTGCACAAATAATGGGCCTCTGATCTTGGTACATCTGTGAAAATCCAGTTAAAAAGGCTTGCTAGCTCTTGAGGACACAATCTGGCAGGGACTAACAGGAGCTCAGTACAAGTAAGTTCTTGAATGGCCAGAGAGTTTTGTAACCTCAGCCACACCATCCACTGTCTAAAATATTTTTGGTATTTAAGCCAGCTAATTTAAAGCTAGTCTGGCCATTTTACAAAGCCTAGTCACACATATGAGCATTAGACAGAAACTTTTCACAGAAACCACCTCTTCCATCTTTCTTTTTGTGCTGATGGCAAGCTTGGAGGAGAAATCCAGTGTGTGCATCCAGAGCAGTCTGTGACCACTGAGAAGAGACGCTGTGAGGGAAGCAGGGTGTGAAATTGGAGTTACCTGCTGTAATTTTGGAGCCAGTGTTCCCAGCCAGTTTCTTGCAGATCAAAGCTGGGCTGCTCTGTTCCAGCAGCTCATCAGCATGTTGATAACGTACCAAACTCACAAGCTGACATCGTTCTGCCTGTGAAATGCCATTCCCTTTCAAAGCTGTTGCCCATGATAAAAATGGATCAGAGGGTCATCCTCTTCTCCTTCCTGAAAGTTTATTACACAGGCAGATGTTCAAGCAAAACTTTTCAGGGGATTTGCTTCATCTAGCTTCCATCTCTTGCCAAATGTTCAGTTTGATGTGCCACCTGAGTTGGCAGCTCTTTTAATTTCGTTTTATTTTTCTTTTTCTCCATTTCTTTTCTTTTTCTTCTTTTTCCTTTTTCATCTTCCTTCATTCTCTTTCCCTTTCCCTTCTTTCCCTTTCTTTTTTCCTTCTTTCCTTTCCCTTTTCTTTCGTTTTCTTTCCCTTTTGTCTTTCTTTTTTTTTGTTTCCTATTTACTTTTGTTTATTCATTTTTACATGTGCTACACTATGCTCATTTGATTACTTTATACACTTGCCTATAAACATACATTTTTAATCTCTCTGACACATTGAATTCCACCATCCTATCCCTCAGTGGGATCCTGACACTCAGAGCTGCTGTGACAGGCAGCAATGAGAAAGGAACTAAAAAAACAATGTATTGTTTTTGCCATATTGCTATTATGGTCTCTCCTTAAGTCATGTGCACAAAGTGCTACTTTCCCACCTAAATCCCAAAAGTAATTAAAAATCCAAGTGAAGCTACACCAAATTTTCAAAGATGTTGTCCTTGTGAATTTCATTGGCATTTACTGAGTCATTCTTTGCATTCCTCGTGGACCTCCTGCAATCTGATCTGGGTCCTGTGCATCGCTGCGAGGAAAGTAAGGAATATTCAGAAGTGCTCAACAATAAAAATCAATCCTGAGTGATGAATTTGTGATGTGTGACAGTACAAACCTATGAAGTGTTAAATCATTGTGTAACTAATGAAGCAAATTTGTGTGTTATCCAGCTGAGTCTCCCATTGCCCTGCCAACAGCCTGTGATTAATTCTCTGCCAACAGGTTATAGCAATTTCTGAGCTGCTACACGAAGATGTATTCCTGACTGGGGTATTATATAGATGTCCCTCTGTTTCTCCCTAATACATATAAATGTTTTTCATCTATACATCTGTGGCCAGAAATGTTACTCAATATATCATACTCAATAATCTATAATTAATATAAAAATGGTTGCAAAATTCACACTAGGCAATCTTATCTTTTGCTGAGACCAAGTAATAAATTGTCATTTTTGGTTTGCTTCTGGTGAAAAATCAATCCAAATCAGTGATAAAAAGATTCATTAGTAGTCCAAAAATTATTAGAAATTAGTACCTGTACAGTTAGTTTTGATTGGTACAATACTACAGTGGGAAACTGGCTTGGAGAAATGTATGTGGTTGTGCAGCTGGTGAGGTCTTCCACAGCTCATCTAACCCAGGAATCCATATTAGGACAAGTGGGGATGGCTTTAAACTGGAAGTCAGGTTTAGATTGGATATTAGAAAGGAATTTTTCCCTGTGAGGGTGCTGAGGCCCTGGCAAAAGTTGCCAAGAGAAGCTGTGGCTGCCCAATCTAGGGAAGTGTCCAAGTCCAGGTTTAACTGGACTTGGAGCAATGTGAGATAGTGGAAGGTGTCGCTGCCCATGCCAGGAGATTGAAACCAGGTGGTCTTTAAGGGCCCTTCAAACCCAAACCATTCTAACTTTCTGTGATTTACGAAAGAGTAAAGTCATTTGACTTTCTTTCCAGCTACAGTTAAGACCTACAAAGTCATCAATCCCATGACTGTCAATCATCAGTTTTTCCTTGCAGTATGTTTATTGCTCCTGAGGAAGCCTGAAAGTGCTTCAGCTTCACAGTGGTTTTGAATCCTGCTTAAGCCCTGCCTACACTCCCAGCTGTCTACCCCTCCCCTTACCTCACCTACAGAGACTAGTGAGGAGGTGGCCCGGAAGGATGCCCAACACACAGAACCTTGGCCACAACCAGACTGCTTCAGGAACAACTGTTCCATGAGCAAAACTTTACTGAGGTTTCAGAAAGTTAATATTTCCTCTTCACCTGTAGGGACAAGAGGTCATAGTCTTAAGCTTCAGCAGGGAAAGTTTAGACTTGATATTAAGAAAAGGTTTTTTACTGAAAGAGTGATTCGGATGTGGAATGTGTTGCCTGCAGAGGTGGTTGAGTCGCCAACCCTGGACGTGTTCAAGGGTAGGCTGGACGAGGTGCTGAGTGATATGATCTAGATGTAGAGGAGAGGTTAGTTGGATTATAGGTTGGACTAGATGATCTTCAAGGTCCTTTCCAGCCTTATCTATACTGTGATACTGTGACAAACCACACATCACAGATGAATACTGCATCCATCTAGATAGGAAAACTGCATGGTGAGAGGAATTCTCATCACTTGTCTTCTGAGCACTTATGCTTTTCAAGCGATTACAACTCACATTCTTCCTCAGCCAGGCATGTGCCCTAACCACTAGACAGTCATGATTCTTTCCACTCCTTCTCTGTACTCTGATGAATCTTTAATTCTTTCATTAAACCTGGATCAGCTTCAGCAAGAAGACTTGTCACTGCCTTCCATTTTGGTGACTAAATTTATTTCCATTAATCTGCTGCTAGCAGCCTTTTACTGCTCCTGGCTTGCTTTGCTTGAAGAATTTTCTGCTGACATGATTGAGTTGGCTGCTCATTTGCCAGGCTGTCCTTGGGTACCACTAACATCTGATCTGTTGACCAATTTCATCAAGCTTGAAAGAAGAAAAGATGTTTTGTAGATAATTGAGTATTGACAGGCTTTATGGAGATGAACAGGTGGATAGAGAGGAAAAGATTAATCAATTTGGCAAAAGGAGGCAGAACTCAAGTGTCAGCCTTTCTGCTCAGCAGTGGGAGTACTCTGTGTGGCAACCAGACTGCAGCTATGTCTTTGCTGCCTCTAGTGCAAGGTTATGACACTTGGAAGAGTAAGACGGTGAATTTGAGATTCCAGCAGTCAGGGATCAGTCCTGCTGGTGAAAGAAGCCCTATTTTCCTTGAGAGTTGCGTATCCCAGGAAGTTACATGAGATGATGTTCATTCTTGTCTGTCTGCAACTTCTGTACTGTTCTTACAATATTTATGTAAAGACATAACAATGTAACATTTTAATATTGTCGATTCAGTAAATATTATTATCACTATGACCTGTTAATGGAAAGAAAAATCCTAGTGGGATTCTCAACTGTTTGTTTATAAGTACTTGCCTACTCCTTGAGGAAAAGACTTTAAAATTATTTAAAATATTAAATAAACATTAAAAAGCATGTGCAGAATTTGGAAATATTATGCATTTGTTGTAGGAAGTACCCTAAGCAATATTTTGAAAAAATAAAATATTCAAGGTCTGCATTTGATACCTGGAGTAAAATTTAAAAGAAAGCAAGAAAGGAAGGATGCAGGTAGGAAAGAAAACATTTCTTTAACAGGGGAATGAGATGCCATGGGGGCAATATGAAACTTCCTTCAGTTGAACCACGTTGAGGTACAGGTTCTCCATTGACCTTTTTTTTTTTTCTCTTCACAGCAGTGTCATTTGAGATGAGTGCCAAGGAGCTCAGAAAGTCTTTCCAGGGTGGGAAAAAAGTGCTTAAATATCTCATCCTATGAGGAAAAGTTGGTGGCCTCTGTTCACAGTTTCCCAAATATCTTGAAAGGTACAATGATTTACTTCTCTCCTCTCTGTTTGTATCTCCCTCAAGGACGTAGGATTTGACATCTCATTTTCTCCCATCTCAATTATCAGCCCATTAGATTCTTCATTTCAGTAAGTTTAGTTTCTACCTACTCCTCCAGGTATGTTAGATGGTAGATTTTTCCCAGATTCATTTATCAAGTGCCAGAGCTACCTTGCCCTTCTGTTTCTTAAAACACATCTGTACCTTGTTCCCCAAATAATTTAATCTAAATATTGACCAGATTTGAAGTGAAGGGACCAATCAGTCAATTCAAATGTGAGTTTATTTATAACCTGTTGGTTCAGTCACTTGGAAATGTGGATGAAGCCTGGTCTGGCCCTCTCCTCTCTCTGTGATTCTGTGTCGTTTGTTAGTGCACTGACTCTAGTAAGTGTGTACTACACCTGATGTGAAATGTGGTAATGTCATGCCATCATGACAGAAAGCTACACTATGGTTTCAAGTCAAAACTCACTCTTAATGAAAGCAAAAGGCTGTTTGAGATACTCAGTGGCTGAAATAAAAAATAAGTACTGCTGAGTAAGACCAGAATTCTCTTTGAAGAGAAAGATCCTACAAATGTTCTTTGCATTCATTGATTTTTATAAAATATGAGACCCACCCTTACTGTAACCCTGTCATTTTGTAACATGACAATCAACTTTGTCTTTAACTGGGAAGTAAAAAAAACCAAAACAACAAGCCCACTATGAATATTTCATCCCAGTAAGAGTCTTCACTTTGGAACAGAAAGGAAGTAACTGTTTCTCATGAACTTTGTCTCTTACATTTCCATACTAATATTCTCCACAGTGAGACATCCTTCACATTATCTTCATATTATCTCAACTCAGAGAATTAAAAGTAAACAAATTATTTTAAGAGATCAGGAAGTAATCTTGAAGTGAACCTGTTTAACACAATATATCCTAGAATTTTCTGCTGCTCAAGGGCAATTTAATTTCCAGATTAAACAGAAGCTTTGCTATTCTTTGAAATTCAAGATATATTCTGATCCCTTCTCATGCTGGTCTGATTATTCAGAACAGTATATGTATTCACTTTCTTCCTTAGAGGAATATAATATTACTCAGCATGAAGATATTTTCCTAATATTCCAAAATCTGGTAGATATCAAAAAACAGAAGTCTAAACACTACATTAAATGAATGAACTAGTGATTACATTTTGAAAAGAGTAAAACTGACTCTAGGAAATCAAACAGAATACATTGATATAAAAAAAAAGTAGGTGCTTCGTAGACTGCCTTTCCTGTGAGAGTAATAAAAGTGATGAATTGGGTTATTCTGTTAATTCACTAAGAGTGGGCTGGATTTTCTTTTTTTAATCTATTTTTTAAGTACTGGTTCAAACTCCAGTATTCACTCAGGGAATTCTTACCTCTTCAATTACGTTTTCACTAAATTTTTTGGGACCTTTAACGGGTGGGAACAATGTCTGGTTAACACGTAACAGTCTGTTTCTTACCCGTTCCAAGGAGACTATTAAAGTGCAGTTATGAATATAAAAAAAGAGGTAGGAAAGCATGAATGCCCTGCTGGATGGGAAATCCATCCTTCTATACCAGAAGAAAGCATAGGGAAATAAAACACATTGAGAAACCTGGTCTAGGAGTAGGTGCCAGGGGTTAGAACCAGATGGTGTGTAAGGTCCCTTCCAACCCAACCCATTCTATTATTCTATGATCATATGATTTTGGGGGAAAAAAAGAACTACTGTCCTTTACTGTGCAAATATTTTTCAAAAGCTCCTTGGGTCCCAGATCCGAATATGGCAGTGAGTTGAGAAGTATGCAGCTTGTACAATGACAAAGAAGAAAGGAAAATGCAAAAAGAAAAATCAAAGCTACACCCCTTTTCATTTTTGATGCTGTGAAAAGCAGCCTAGTTCATTGTGGATATAAAATAACTGACTAAATGCATGATTTATTCAATTTGCTCTATTTTGTAAAGGAGAGAAAGCAGAAGAGACAGAGCAGGAAGGGTCAAAGCCTTTCCCTGGAAGTACTGAGGGCACCTGGTACAGAACTAACACCTCCTGCCATACCTTCTGGCTTCCTTTGATTCCTTGGAAACTTCACACCACCACTGCTCCTGCCACACAGTGACAAGCCTATCTTTATAAGCTTTTCTCTTTGGGGGGGAGGAAGACAATATAACACGTATTTCTTCTTTAGAACCAGTGGTTACAGATGTAACGCCAGTGTGAACCAGCAAGGGGGAGATTATGACAGGAGGAGAGGGGATGCTGAGGCATGCAATGAGAAGGTAATTATAATTTCATAGAGCAAATGGGTTATGAGAGGGTGATTAAGGGAAGAAGCAAAGCAAAGTGTGTCATGGAATCCTGGGAAACAGGAAAAGAATATTTGGCGGGGGGGGAGGTGTTGCCTGTACAACCAGTTAGACCCATATGAACCCATAAGGGGCAAGAAAATGTCCTGCATTAAGTCTTTGAATATTAAGAAAAAATTAACAAAAACATCCCAGACAGGTACATCAGAGAAAAGTGGCTCTGAGAAATATTAGCAAGACTGTGGATATGTGGGTCTGACTTGTGTAATCACTAATAGGGTAAATTACCAATTACGTAGCTTGTTAAAATGCATTTAAAATAACAGAACTAATAGCTACATGTTTAACTATGGCACAGTGGAATAGAGTTTTAAAGGATTTTGTAGACTTAGGGCATTTCTTACACCCCCACAAGTATTCAGAAAGACAAAAAAAACCCCCAAGAAACCACTAATTCTCCCATGAAAACAAACAAAATTCAAAACCTATTGTGGTTTCTAAAGTACAGCTGGAATTTTAAAAAATCTATTTAATTGAGGCTATCAAAGAAAAAAAAATGGCATCAGGAATAAGAGGAATAAAAGAGGAAGAATAGCAACTCTCTCAGTATTAGAGAACAAAAATGAGTTTCACAGTTGTCACCAAAGGAATCTGTGCAAGATTTGTGTTGTTTGAAATATTCATATGTGATCCACAAAAGGAAACAAGCAACAAAGTGACAAAAATTGCAGGTGACAGAAAATGGTTCAGGCTATTTTAAACTGAAATACATTGTGAGAAGTTGCAGAAAGTTTTCCTGATGCTGACTGATAAAGAGATACAACTTCTGATGGAAGACAATTCTTGGTAAATGCAAAGGAATACACACAGATGACAAATTCTCAGTCTACCTATAGGGAGGTCAACCTCTGAATTACTTTTTTCCAGTTTGGAAAGGATGGAAGAGTCACTGTTTATAGTTTCTTCAGAAATTCTGCTCACTAATAAAGAGCTGTCATAAAGGCAAATAGAACATTGCTATTAAAAACTCTGAAGAATAAAACATAAAAAAAGAGTAAAGGCACAGTTAAAAGAAACACTGTCTCTGCCTATATAAAAATTCTTTTCTCCACCTCAAAAGGTGATAGAAAAAAATCTCTATGAAGAACTAGCAAATATTTGGGGACTTTTCAGATGAGAAAAGTGAGGGACAGTACGATAGAGATGCGCAAAATCATGAGCAGCATGAAGAAAGAGAATGAGGAATGGTGAGGAGAAAATTCTATTGTTCACTTTTAGAAACAGAAAAACAAATATGCTGGCCTGAAACTACTAGAATTAAGCACTTTACACAGTGGAATTCAATGCCACAGGATTTTCAGAAATTCTGACACATACATGGGTTCAAAAGCAGACACATTTGTGGGAGAAAGTTCCTGTGGCAGCCGTTAAACACACTGCTCTAAATCCATCCTGCAGCAGAGACTGCAAGGGATGAGAGAAGGTGGGAAGGCTGGAAG
>WEKX01025264.1:0-29341 GCA_013390025.1 Pitta sordida
AACAACCCCAATAGTGTCCAAACCAAACCAGAGATTTTCTCCAGGATTTTATTCTTCCATTTTTCAGAAAAAAACACTTTTAAAATTACTGGTTCCTGTAGTCCTGTTACAGCAATGAAAACACCCAAATATTACTAGTTTTTCTCCCAGCAGAATCTTAGACATTAATCTGGTTAGAGATGCATAAAATAATAAACAATAATAAACAAGCTTGGATATCATTACATGCTTCTGTGTAAATAAAAGACTAGCTGAAAAAAGAATTGATGATTCTTATTGAAGATTAGTTACCTATCCTCAGCATTTTTTAATTCTTATTCATCAGCTGAAGTCATTATCTGGAAACTAACATGTACTGTAAGTAAACAAACAGCACTTCATTTAGTCAGTCCAGTTTCACAGAGCTTGTTTATAATTTAGAGAAGACATGTTTATGAAGACAGATGTGCATGGCTTCAGTAAGGAGGTAGATGGATTCTTTTGTAATGATAGACTTCCTGGGAGCTAATATTAAATGAAAATAAATTATGGGTTTTCTCTGATCAGCTGTCTGTGAATTTGTTCACCAGACCTATTTATTATTATCAACTGGAAAACAAAAACTATATTCCCAAATAAACATAAACACACATCTTCAGCTATAAAAGATGAGGAAAACAAAGCAGGGAGGGGAGGGGGAAGGACGAGGAATTGTGTCTGGAAAAGACTATCAAAGGAAATTAAGATCTGAAACAGGATTTTTGGCCCTTGATTTCCCTGCGTAGAAGGCTCCTATCACAATGCCGCTGAACTATATCCAGCCTGCCTGCTTGGAGTGCTTAACTGGGCTGTTGTAACTACTGCAGTTGCGAAAGGTCAAGAGAGCAACAAGCTATCTAAACTGCCAGACACTGGCTCACACACCACTAATGGGAGAGAAGTAGTTGTGCTGCCCAGGATAGAGCATCTAAAACCGGCAGTCTGCCGCACCAGGCAAGCAGGCATGCATGGCAGACAGTGTGAACATGCCTTCTTGACTTTAGCTCTCCATATGTGCTGCAGGGAAGTCACGATTTCAATCTTGCACATAAAACATCTTCTGCTAACCCTTCTGCTACCCCTTCTGCTACCTTACATCCATCCATAGGCTAAACAACATAGACATCAAAAATGCATGTCACAAATACTTAACTGGAAAACAAACTTTAAAATAACTCTTTAATTAGAGGCACCACACTGGGGCCCCTGTAAGATCTGGAGGTTTTTTGTACCATATTCATGCACATCATACTCAAGTCCCATTTCTTCAGCTAAAGACATTGAAGCTACCTTCTTTTAAATAGCTCCAACTTTTGCATGGAGGGTTCCACCCCAAGCATTATAAATTGATGACTTAAACCAGACATGTCATCAGTATCTTTTATCCAGAAGTCTTGTCTAGCTACATAGGTCTCCTGACATCTAATTAAATAAGAAGTATGAATATATGTGACATAACAGGGAAGAAGTGGTAAATAATTCCAAAATGCCTGGAAACACACACACACCCCGCCACATGTGCAGAGGAATCCAAGAGTTAAATATATTGTAGCTACATAGATTACAGAAGCCAAATCAATTAGCTTAAGTCTGTGCTGCCCTACCTAGATCACTGGCCCTACCATTAACACTTGTTAATTCCTCACTGAAAAATAGCCATATTTTCTTATGTAGAGACCAGTAGAGTAAATTATGAATATGGAATAGAAAAAACTCAAATATTCCTGATTATGAAGTTGTTTTTTTTTTTTCCAAAGCCCATGCTGGTTCATTTCAGTGAGGTAAACTTCCTTGTCCGGCACAAGAGGTCAATGAGTGTATCTCAAGTAGTTTGGTGAAGGGCACACAGGGACAGGTCAGTCCACTCATCTCCACCCTTTGGTGTTTTTCTACCAGTACTTTCTACAAGCTGAAAGATGAAGGTGGAAGCAAAGAAAGGAGCTACGATAACAATATGAACAAAACACTCAGCACTGGTGAGGCCAGACCTGGAGTGACGTGTCCACTTCTTGGCTCCTTAAGAAAAGGGAGACATGGACATTCTGGAGAAAGTCCAATGAAAGACCACAATGATGATGAAGGGATTGAAGCATGTCTTACATAAGGAAAGGCTGAGTGAGCTGAAACTGTTCAGTCTGGAGAAGAAAAGGCTCAGGGGGGATCTTTTTGCAGTATATAAATACCTGAAGGAAGGGTACAAAGAGGATGGAGCCAGGCTCTTCTCAGTGGTGCCCAGTGACAAGACAAGAGGCAGTGGGGCACAAACTGAAACACGGGAAGTTCCCTCAGAACATTAGGAACTTTTACACCATGAAGGTGACTGAGCACTGCCACATGTTGTCCAAGGAGGTTGTGGAGTCTCTATCCTTGGAGATTCTCAAAAGCCAACTGGGCATGGTTCTGTGCCACTGGCTCTAGGTAACCCTGCCTGAGCAGGAAGTTTGAACCAGATGACCTCCACTCTCAACCATTCTGTGACTTAGAGAAAAGTGCTCACAAGGCTGCTTACCCACACCATCTGCACATGCAATTTGTAAGTCCGTACTTTGATTTTGTTATTTTATCTTTATGTTTGTGAGATGAACTGCACTGGTCCCAACCCAGGCCCATTTTCACACTCCACGTCTTTTACCCTCTCCTTCATAAAGAGAAGAAAACTTCTCCCTCGCTATTCATCACCAGGACTTGGTCACTGTGGTTGGTTTTCTAAATGCCAATCATTTGGCCTTTGGTCACTTCACAGGGCTCCCTCCCATACTTGCCTCAGGTGCAAACCTCCTTCTCAAACATCATACACTAACTGCAATCCTCTTCCACAGTGAGAGATATGTTCATTCCCTTCCTCCATTGACTTCAGACACCATTGAGCACTAACGCAGTACAAAAAGAACCACAATCAATGACTGATTGCAGTCACTGATTTGCCTCATATTTTCTGCTGGAAATATTCTATTTCTAAAAGTTAATGCCTGAAGGGGGAACACTGTTTTCATTCTTCAAGAGCACCAAACTCTCCATGACACCACATTATAAAACAGGAAGGCTGCATTCTACATTAGGGGCAGCTGATACACTGCTCACAGACTCATGTACCTAACAGGGCTTATAGCTCAGTGCCTCCATCTACAGCCTTCAAAGAGCTCCCTAACTTTTTCTTGACGGTTTGTATGTTGGATTGTGGGGACAGAGACAGGGAAAGGTCAGACATAGTATAAATATCTTCAATATATCATCAATAATATCAGTCAGTGATATTCAAAGTAAAGACAGGAGACAAGAAAAAGAAAGCTATATGAAGGTCAAATAGTAATATCCTTGTTAAAGAATCTACTTCACATACACTATAGGAGGTTAGATTAACACTTTTTTCTCTAGGGAAAATAGTATGGTCACTACAGTTGTGTAAATCGCTAACTGGAAAGCTACCGTTGAGAGTAACACAGAAATGACCAATACCTTTCTCTGCATGAGTTTACTAAGGTTTTCCTCTCTAGTCTTTCCCTATTCTTTACTGAAACGGCTTCAGGAACCATTTTGCTACACGACTGAAATCAGCAGCTCTCCCAGGCTTCCCTTGGGGGAATCCCAAAACTCATATGCAGTGCTTAAAACACAGCTGCGACGTCTCTGAGCTAGTCATGGGGAACGATGCCGTGCAAAATGACCCCCTCATTTTTCCAATTTAGGAAAGAAAAATTATATTGCTTCTACACTTTGGCTGCTGCAGAGAATCCACAGGGAATACGCTTGCTAAGAGTGACTGTTTCACAAATCTACATCCAGCTGTGGATGTAAGCACATCTATCTTTCATGTATAAGGACTTCCTTCTTCCACATAAGAGTTTTTCTTGCTAAATACTCAGTTTTAGGCACGAATAACTCCATTCCTAGTGCACCTGTATGATATTCCTAGGGCAACCTGTACAAGCGCTAGCATTTGTTATGTGTAAACCTGATATTTTGAAAGCAATTTGTGAGGTTTTAAAAATTAAACACCTATCATTACCAAAAATGAACCAAGTATCTCCTAAAATTTAAAGGCAAAGAATCAAAATGTTAAAGGATTTTTCTGAGGATGGACTCATGACTCTGATGCAAATCTCAGAGTGTGAATTTATTTTGACTGCCTTTCAAGTCACTCATGTGTTGTACTACTTACCCATCTGAACACAGCATTAGATGTTGTTGGCTTAGGTTGAACCAAGGTGAACATGGAAAAGTCATTCCAAACTGTATGGTTACATTTTTACAGCATTCTGCCATAGGTAATTTGCAAACTGCCTTTGCAATAATAAACATACAATTCAAGGGAGAGGTTCCCGAAGAATCAATTCTGATTTTTAATTTTTAGACATGTTCCTGTGTTAATCCACAGTATGATAAAAACTATTCTTCCTGAACAGTTACGTGTGACTCCCTCCAATCTCAACAACACCCTTATCTTTTCTCCCTTCACTCAGCTTCTGAAATAAGGTAAGTACCAATGACTCAGAATAAACACTGGAAACACATCAGCATGTTCTCCTTCCTGATTTCTAGGATTTGCAATAACATATTTCTAAAATAGGTGGTATTTTCCCCTCAGACAGCAAAATTAGCCCTATCAGCAGAATGTCTGTGCACATAGAATTGGGATTTGTCCAATCCACACACAGCAGTCAAAAAAATAACTCTTCCGAAACCTGAATGACATTTGACTGCTTCAAGATCTTTCCCTCCTTTAGAAATTTAGCAGACAGATTTTCATACTTTTTAGAAGATAATGGTGCCCTGCAGGAGCCATGAGTATAACAGGCATCTATCAACATCATACTAAATATCCCATAAAAAGTGCTCCATCCTGCAAGAGGATGTAGGCAAACTCAGGGGAAGTGAAGATTTAATTTAAATAGACAAGTTCAAAACTTTTGCCTGGAGAACACAAGTGACAAACGTTGGGTTTCTAAGGCAACGAAAACATTTTCTATGGACATTACAACCAGTTCACTGGACTTACAAAGAGGTTTCCCATTCTTTGTAAGAATATTTTCCAAGAAAAACATCTATGGAGATCAAAAAAAGCTGAGTTTTGAGTTTCTTAGGAAAGTTAAAAACAGCTCCTTGATCACAAAATTTTGAAAGTTGCATGCAATAGAGTGAATGAAATTCAATGATTTTTCTTAAATGACAAATCACCATGCAAAATCCTCCCTGCCCTTAAGTTACTTTGCTAAAAAATAGCTTTTGGTTTTTTTTGTTTTTCTCAGAAGAAATCCTAATTAACTCTACACTTACCATCCCAGCATTTGATGGTGCTACCACAACAGAGCCCAAAGTTTCTGCCAGGCAAGGCTGCTATCAGGAAGGATGGAGAGGTGAAATGCTAAAAGCGTCCCATGCCCCACCAGAGACCAGTCGGCGCCATCAGCCCTGGCCCACACACTTACACCCAGGGACCCCTGGAAAGGGACTGGGGGGACCTGGCAGAAGATGCCCAGGACCCACAGCCCTGGCAAGCCCACCTGAGGCAGGAAAAGCAGAGGCTCTGGAGCTATGGAAAATGCTCTTCCAGAGAGCCAGCCAGGTCCCCAAACATGCAAGGACTAGCATCATCCCTTAGGCATCACCTCAGAAGACTCCTGGGAGTAAGTTTTGAATGCTTTTGCTTTGGCAGGTTAGTGCAGACTATGATCTACCAGGTATCTGTGAAAAGGAACTCCTTTCACAGCTCTGCTGAAGCTTTCTGCTTCATTTTTGATGAACTATTCCAATTCTCTTTGGTTATCAGAGGTTTATTTTGCAATCAAACAGGAAAATGCCTACACAAACAAGTTAGAGCCACAAATGTTTGGCCTGTTGCATTTTATAGTTTCTTGTATTTATGAAATCCCTCAAAACATAAAATGCCTCAAAAGATACTATAAGCATCTCCCTAAAGTGCTAAAATGCAATGAGAAAGACACCCTGCACCTCAAGTCAGAACATTTATGAAAATACTAATAGAAACTGGAAAGGATCACAGCTACATGGCTTAATTATTAATTTTTTAAATATAGCTTTTTTTCACTGTGTCATAAAATGACACTTTGTTATTTTTAATATGAAGTCGTCATAAACCTCAGCTTTGTATTTTGGTAACTGATCCTTAGGTGATATTATCTTTGTTTAGTTGGGGTTGGTGGGAGATGGTATAAAAGTTGTTTCTTAATGCTGCCACACATCTAGACTTATTAAGCACTCCGAATAAGCTAATAATCCAAGCTTGTTTATACACAGGAAGAAAAAAAAAAGAAACGTGGACATCACATGCAACAGCCGGAAGTACCAGTCCACACTGCTTTGCTTCAGACAATCATGTTTCTGCAAGTGTATGTGCAGGCTCATGTGGACATATATCTGTGCATATGAAATTCACACAATGATCACATACAGTTCCATTTCTCTGTTACTCTACTGAAAGGTTGAGTTTTTAAAGATGGATTTCTTGAATACTTCTAAGACTTGCTTTAAAGATGCTATGTTTCATTTCATCAGTAGTCTTTTTCCTAGGATAAAAATCAAATTTTATATGCATAGCTAGAATACCTAAAACTAATTTAAAATTGCTTTAATTTAATAGTAAACTTAACATTAAATCTTGAGATTCTTGTCTGTCACTCTTTTCACTCACTTTGTCCATCAGCGACTCAAGTAATTATTTGTGTGGGAAGATAAAACAAATGCCTTTTCCACAGTGCAGAGCATATGGTTTCATGAACAACAAATATATATAGATAGAAGTTTCACAATGATTTTAGCTTTTACTGAACAATAAAGGTATTCTTCAAGTTTCATGTATGCCATTTATTCTATTGTACTTATCCCTGAGTAAAACAAACATCTTGCTAAGTATGGCTGCCAAAATAACACCAAAAAAGTGCAACCCTATTTCCCCCCAAACTATCTGGCTTTGAAGAAAAACTAAGAAGAAAAAAACAAATGGCATTTCAGTTTGCACTTAATGAAACATTTTGTTTTAATTAATCACTACACTTCAGCTTCAGAGACCTCTAGAGATATCAAAATGTACAAAACAAAACAACAAAGCAAAAAAGGAAATTAAGAACCCTAACCCCATACAATTCATGATGGACTTCTTACTTTTTCTATTGACGCTATTTCGCTTTGCACTACAATGTAATAGAAAAGCAACTGGTATGAGATGGCCCACCTGCCTGGGAAGGGTGTTTTAAACATTAAACTATTTTCTATGACACAGGGTACTTCAATCCTTTTTAAAAATTGAAACAGCATCAGAAAAAGAGGTTGACATTTCAGTCGAAAACCCTAACACCATTCTTCAGTCACCTAGGTTATTTTCAAGATATTACAAAATTTCAGACTCGCTGTATAAAACAGGAAGTAACTCCATAGGGTACACTAGAATGAAGAGGTTGTGCAAAAATCTAAAAATCTCTTAAGAGAGATTTGCAACCTTTTACAAATACAGTCCTATAATGCGGACCCGCGGTCTTAATTGGGATCCGCGTAGCCCGACTCCCGTGTTGAATGGCGGCCATGCCGCCGCTGCCACCCCTGCGGCCCCCACCGCAGTCACCAGCGCCGCCCCTGTGGCTGCCCGCGCCACCACTGCCGCCCGTTCCGCCACCCGTGCCGCCGTGGCAGCAGGTCACACATGCACAGTTGCAAAATGTGTCTCCTACACCACTAAAAAAACATGCCGCTAAGATCTGAAGCCGCAATATGGGGAGCACGAAGTGCAAGAGGGCCAACTGTATCTACGATTAAACCAATCTAACCAATTAAAAATAAAAAAAGCTTCAAACCTGTACACTATCTTTTGATTGACAATTTTTATACACAAGTAAAAATGCTATAGCATAATCACTGCAATGCCATGTGGCTTACTGCTTTGGAGAAACGAAGTTCTTTTCAGCTGCCTTACTTGGTTTGTGAAAGTTTGTGCAAGTCTAACATACTAATGAGCTCAATGTGAAGACAACTGGACTTAAATTATTTTGCTGAATGTGTTCGACATTTCTTGCACCTCAAAAACAAAATTGGAACTAAAAAATAAATAAAACAAAATGAAAAGATTCAAAATAACTAAATTAATGCCTTGAAATATGTTGCAGATCCCAGAATGCCATAAAAGGCCTTTTCATACTTCAAAAAGCAACTTCAATAATCAAAACATTTGCAACTGCCAATTATACGCAAAGAATGCACCACTTTTTAACATGTAAAATTTATTTTGCTGTCCTATATCATACATATTTTTCAGTCTCATTGTTTTCCCCAAAGGTCCTCCGATTTGGACACTGGGTCACAAGTGGTGTGTGGGTGGAAGAATCCATCCATTTTGCTTACAATGTAGCACTTGAACCACAGGCTACAGAATTGCAAACTTTTATGTCACTTAACAGTGTCATGCAACAGTGTGGAGCTATTAGTGGTTTTCTTTTGGTGTGTCCCTTCCAACTCAGAATATTCTGTGATTCTGTGATTCTCTGACATCACCAGCTTATTTCAAATTCAGTTTTGATGGGGGTGTGTTTGAGTGTTTTTTAAAGCCAGCTCTTTTGATCCACATTGCATGACAGTACAATGACGTGCTTTGAACTTTACAAAAGACATTTGGCAAGGTCCCCACAAACATACTACTAAGGGCAATTCAGTAAGCTCCTTGTACTCTATTTACATTACAAAGTATTAGGCAAATTCTGAATTATTTGTAGGCATGGGTTTGCTTAACTCAGAGTACAAATTTCTTCATAATATTTGGTAGTTAAATATTTTCAATACCACCACAATGAACAAAACAAAACAAAACAAAAACAAAGAGAAAGTAAATCGCATTTTATCTAGCAAATAGTATCTCACTATTTGAAGAACTTGCAGAAAAATGTCATTTTGAAAAAAACAATCAAATAGGTGAGTGCTAAAGTTCGACCCCAGAAAAAACGGTATTGACAGAAATTCAAAGCTGCCCAGTAAACTCTGAGACAGGAACATTAAAAGTAAATGACAATTGAGGAAAAAGAAAATAAAATCCTTAGTTGAAATCTTACCGCTTCGTAATCCTCACTGCCAAAAAGGTACATAGTTGCACCTTCACAGCCTGACACCAGTTGCCGAGAGCGCCCAAACGCCTCAAGTCAGATCCTCCACTGCATCCTGAGCTCCCGTGTCCCAGCCGGGCAGGCTTCCCAGCGGCGGCACAGCCCCGCGCTCCTTTCCCACGATTGGGCTGCTCCTGCGGCTCTGCAGCACCCGGGCATGAACTCGGAGTCTGCTGCGGGACCGGCGGGATGGGAAACTGCTCCCGGGGAAAGACTGTCCGGACGGCAGTGGCGGCCTCCGCGCCCGTACGGAGCGGTGCGGGCAGNTTCCGGCCCTGCCCCGCCTCGCGCGACGCCGCCTAAACTGTCTTCAGGGAAACGTGTGGTCGGAAAAACGCGAGTAGGGGCCCACGGAGCCGCGGGAGATGGGACGGGGATGGGAGAGCCCGGGAGGACCGCAGGAGCAGCGTCTTACGAGCGGCCGCTCTGTGCGTTCCATCTCGGAGCGGCTGAGAGGGCGGATGCTGCGGCCGGGCCGAAGTGCTGGGGCTGAGCCGGCAACACCGGGTGAACCGCGGGGGGACACACTCTCAATCACCCTTGCTCCTCTGACCATGCTGCAGAAATCCACGGAACTCTCTCACTATCCATCTCGTAGAACAAAAAAGTTTTTCTCCCTCTTAAACCACCCCCACGCCCCAGCCCAGGAAACTTTCTCGTTTCTATGTTTCACTCACTTCATTGCTTCCTCCTTCTGCTTAGTCCCAGACTGCTCTGAAAGTGAAACACGGTGCAACTCTATCCCTGTAGCACAATGGCACTCAGGTAACAGAAAAGTAACACCGGCTACCTCCAGCGCATGGGAAGCGGATCCAGCAGGCAATGCATGCACCACACTGTGACAGAAGAACTGTAAGGCTCTGCCTTACTCCTGGACAACTTCTAGTCCAGGTAGAGTAGGCAAGCAGCCAAGAAAAAAAAACAACCACCCAAATAAATAAATAAAACATTTAACACTAAAAGGCTTCAGAGACTAATTCCCCAACAGCATTCCCAACCAAATATTAAAATGGGGCTTAAAAATAAATGCCATTAAAGATGTTTTAGTATAAAGTGAACTAGGTATGCAGAAATATTGGGGATATATTTCTGGAAAATGCTGTTCTTTACAACTGGAGAAAAGACATTCAGTAACACAACCCTGATCAAAACTGCTCTAAAACAGCACTAGGTAACCTATTCCATCTCAGCCTAGTCCTCTCAATTCTTTATAGTACATAGTTCATACTGCTGCTGGAGCTATATCCCATAATAAGAACCATACATAAGCTCTAGGGAAAAAAACATGGAATATATATTTCTTAAGGAGGAAATGTGTGGGTGCATGGTTGCCCATTTGTATCTATAATCAAGTTAATATTATATACACATCTTATTATAAGATACCATGAACACAGAGCATTGAAAACCAGTTTGTGCTATGCAATTTCCTTCTCTTCCACAGAAGAAAGAGAAGACCTCTCTCCTAACAAAAGCACCAAAAGAAGCAGCTCCAGTACATTGTTAACATTCTCCCTGTTCCTTCCCTTGCCTCACTACCTCAGTTTCCTTGCATGAGGTAGTAGAATATTCTTCTCTCAATCTGCCTTCTCTGTCAAAACAGGCCTTTAGTCCTCTGTTGACTATATGCAATGTGACTCATGAGTCTGGATTTTTTTTCTATGTATTCACAAGCTGAGTTAAAACCAAGAAAATTATTGAAAATGGCAAATTAGAAATCAGAGGACACTAATTTTACTTCCAACCATATGTTTACAAAATAGCATCAGTTTATCTGTCAGCCAAACTGGTCACTTCACATTGTATCAATTGCAAACTGTACTTCAAAGAAATCATAATATTGTGTTCCCAGAAATTAATCAAATCCTGCACCGCAGTAAATAACAGACATCAGACACTGCAAGTGGAATGTAACAATCACTTGCCTAAGTTGGTTGCCTCTGCTCATGCTGAATGAGTGTGGTCACATACACTTATTAGCTTTAATGTAATTGCCTCAGGTTACTGCACAGTGGTTTTAGTGTGAAACCACACCTGTTAATATTAGGAAAAGCCAGTGTCATAACCCATTACTTTGCTTGTCTGATATACCTCTTATAAGCTGCTGAAATCTGAGTTACATAGCTTGATTGATTCCTTTTGGATATGGCTGTCATAACTAAATTTGGAGAAAAAAATCCTAAAGAATGCTATAAGTGCTCCTGTCATCAAAACTAAGGAAAACATTTGCCTTCTATGTATTAAAAATTATTATTAATTGTTTTAAAATAATTTCATCTGCTTCTGTATTTTGGTCATGAATACCAAATCAAGGAGGATTCAGTTCACATTTACTCAACAGAGACTTAGGGCATTATTCAGACTGTCACCATAAGTGACTTTCATGTCACAAGTAATTCCCACTACATACAGTACAAGCAGCCAGAGTCTGGCAGCTTGGACAAGAAATAAGCTGAACTGCTCATTGCTCTCTTGAATTGAAACATCATGACAGGTACCAAAATCTGTCTCAGGACTCCACAAAGCAAATCTGTACATAGCTTTTATAGTTCAAGAGTTAGAAGTCTGCAAAATTGGCACTCCTGTAAGGAGTGTTTAAACTTAGCACAGCACTGCTGGATGACCTCTGCTCCACTCCCAGCTAAGTGACAGCAGTGGGTTTTCGCTGTGCATCCTTCCCCTGGTAGCTTAGTGTGACACTGGCCAGCATAGGGCAGACAGTGTCTCACCAGTGCTGATCCTTGCGGACAAGAATCTCATGATCTACATAGAAAGAGTGAGCACAAAAGTAGAAATTAGAGAGAGAGAGGCTGGAGAAAGGAATCTGGCAATGATGGGGCTGGAGAGATGGTGAAATGGGAAAAGCCAAGAAGCCAGAGTGCAGAAAAAGGAAGGAAGCAGTGTGACTGTGTGACCCACAGGGAGGAGAGTCTAAAAGTCATGCCAGAAGACAGGAATTAAGAGTAGGCAAGAAAAATGTTTGTACTAGGCAGGGAGCACAATAGGATTTGAAAAGACCTTCAGAGAGACAGCTGACTACCTGACTAGCCTAAAGCTAAGTGGAAACCAGGGAAGAATGGAATGGTGAGGACCAGGGCAGAGATACTGATGACATGTCTGGGCAGAACTGACTAATCTAGCAAATACGGGCTATCGGAAAACTTTTAAGTTGGAGACTTCAGCAAGAGGTAAAGTTACTATCCCGTTTTTAGGATAGCAACAGAACTGGGATAAAGATAGAAAATGTCAAAACCACAGCAATGGGAAAAAAAACAAAACGGAAAGTGGAAACAAAACTAAGGGGGAAATTTGTCCTCTCCCCCACTGTTTTTTTTTTCACCAGGACATGGTTCTTGAATATGTAAGAGAGAGAGCTACACAGGTACACAAACCTAACTTGATGAAGACTGGACCTTGAGAAATAGCATTCAGACTAAAGAAAAATAAACTAGTGTGACTGTGAGAGTCAAGACTACAGTGATGTAGTAATGCTGAAGCAAAAACATATTTGATTCACAATGATATTTTAGTGATTCCATCTCACCATTTTAGTTTTCAAAGATTAAGCATAATGCCTGTTCAAACAGTCAAAGAGAATAGCATTTAACTCCAGTATTTAAACTCTGACCCATGTCTTTTAAGCACAGCTATGAACTGTCTACACTATAAATAGCTTTGTATAGTACTTTAACATAGTGCCTTTGGGAAAACAACCAGAAAAAAACTGCTGACATGGTTGTCAAGGTTAATAGACTAAACAGACCTTTCTTGATAAACAAGAATCTTTCAACTTGAATCCAACAGTAACATTTTTTTCTTCAGGAACTCTAATGGAAAGCAATTGACTCTCTTGCCTAGTTCAAATTCAAATTCAAATCCCATTGAAGAATGTCAACAGCTTGTAACTCATACACAGCTAGCAACAAGAATTGTCTCTTGTAAACCCAAGTGTTTAATTTAAAATAACTTTGGCAATGTTCCATTTTTTATTTTTCACTTACCTCCAGCAAAAAAAGCTCTGAATAACCTGTCCCATCTCATACATGGGATCAAAGAGCAAAAGCTATTTCACTTGGGTTACCCTCTAGCCAAACTATCCCATGCCATATCAGCACTGCATAATTTCTTAACAAGGTTACTTATATGGGAAAATTATGATTAGTAAACAATTTTTCAGTTTTCCCTATGAATTTTAGCTCTTCCATTAATTTTCTCCCCAAATCATTTCAGCTGTGGGCAACACACTTCCAGCAGCATAAACTGTGGCTTGTTTACACCTCCAGGAGTGTTGCTGCCCTGAAAGAGCTACATGATGGATCCAAAGCCCCGGCCGCCCTGTTCATCTGGACATCAGCACACTTAGAATGGATCTTTACCTGTTCTTCTGTTGCTATTGTAGCTCTCTGAATACAGTGTGGTGGTAACCACACTGCCTCAGCAGTTAAAAACAACTGCAAAATAAGATTCCATGTTCTAAGAAACAACCGAATATTTGATGAAAACTGTATGATTGTCTCAGCAAGGGAGACTGAAAACATGTTAATC
Organism: Pitta sordida; assembly: GCA_013390025.1. NCBI lineage: Eukaryota > Metazoa > Chordata > Aves > Passeriformes > Pittidae > Pitta > Pitta sordida. The sequence goes on from WEKX01025264.1 coordinate 13,665, forward strand.
CAAAGGAGCTAACAGCTTGATCATAACACCATGCTGCTCATATACTTTCATGACAGGTTAAGTAATTCAGTTAAGAGTTTCCCAGACTCCTGCTAAACATGCCTATTTGTATGCTGAGGTTAAGCAAGGAGGGGGATAAGAGGACCAGGACACAGCTTTCTTCCTTCTTTTGGAACAGTATCTTTCTTTCTTTTTAAAGCATTCCTCAAAAAAATAACATGGTTTGGGTCAAGTTAAAAAGGAGGGTTGTGTTTGTTTGTTTGTTTTAATTTTTATATCAGCAGAAGTGTTGGGCAGTATCCCAGAACACGATGCAGATTCAAAATAATCAAGATGCTCCACATTAATTTCCAGCAAATTTTATATTTCTTTTTTTACCATATTCATCTTACATCCAACCATAAAATCAAAGTCCATCTCCTTCCATAAAATTCCATACATCGTGTTGAATGCTTATAACTCTCACTTAGAGATGATGACATCTGAAAGAGAGTTACTAAGTAAGACTTTATTCTGTGAGATTTAATTTAGGTATATAATAAACCAGTGTCAACTAATTCAAGATGCAATAATGAAACATTTCCTTCAGATTAATGCCACATTTTAAATCTCAAAATCAAGCTTAAAATGACTGAATAATAAATTCTGAAAGTATGACCACGGAAATATTGGAATGCTATGTAAATTGTATTTTTAAACACTAAAGCTGCTTAACATTTGCAGGTTGTTATTATGGTTACCATTCTCTAACACAATCCAATCTTCCTGCAGTTTTCTATTTCAGGACACAGCAGTGATAACAGTAACAGCAGACCTAACTTCTCAGCTTGCAAAGAGACATACATTAGGGGCACATGCTATCTCCTACCGCATTGAAAGATAACATGAGTATGTTCTCATAGCATCAGAAATAACAAGCTGCTGTTCTCCTTGCAGTCAGATGTTGAAACATTTAACCCAACTCACAATGAGTGTCAGGCACATAGTGAAGGTTTCAAACCATTTGTATTACAGATACATAATACAAATACCTGTTGTACTATGAATCTTCTGCATCACTAGGATATGGGAGAGGTGCTGTAAATGCTATAAAGTTGGAAGGTCTGCTCACAAGAGACTGTTCCCATGAGTGGGCAAGATTTTTTATTTTTCACATGTGATGTACAGTCATGTGGATCATTGTCTTCTTATAACCCCGCTGCAGTGAAACACAGAGAAGAGACAGAATGAAAAATTCAAGTGCTCAAAATACTGTTGCTGGTCTAGGACAGTCACAGAAGCCACCTGCAGCCAAATGTGCAGCCAAACATTTCTAAAACAGCTATAAATTCTGTCAGAGCTTTAAGTGGTTGGGAAAAAAGTGTCTTCAACAACAATATTTAAGAGAAAAAAACACTAAAGCAGAGAGAATGTTCATTTTGCTATATTTATTAATTGCAAGAAGGGAAATGAATATGCTTTTGAGTACAATAATAATAAGAGAAACAATCCTCACAGAGAACAGTAAGATCTTGAAGTAAAATACATAAAACTTATACAACTCTTTAAAAACAGTCTGTGCTGGCTATTTTTCCTTTAAAAATACAGATTTCCATTGAAAAGTAACTGATGAACAGTGTGGTCAGTAGGTCCAGGGAGGTTGTCCTTCCCCTGTACACGGCGCTGGTCAGACCTCATCTTGAGTACTGTGTGCAGTTCTGGGCTCCCCAGTTTAAGAGGGATGTTGAGCTGCTTGAGAGGGTCCAGAGAAGGGCAACGAGGATGGTGAATGGACTGGAGGGTAGGCCCTATGAGGAGCGACTACAGGAACTGGGACTGTTCAGTCTGGAAAAGAGGAGGCTCAGAGGGGACCTCATTGCTGTTTACAACTACCTGCGGGGAGGTTGCAGCCAGATGGGTGTGGACCTCTTCTTCCAGGCTGACGACACCAGAACGAGAGGGCACGGCCTCAAGCTACGCCAGGGGAGGTTCAATCTTAACATTAGGAAGCGGTTTTTCACAGAGAGAGTAATTGCATATTGGAATGGGCTGCCCAGGGAGGTGGTGGAGTCACCATCCCTGGAGGTGTTTAAGAGAAGACTGGACGAGGAGCTTAGTGACATGGTCTAGCTGGGGGGTGTAGGGCTGGATGACGCTGGGCCCCTTCCGGCTCGGAGTGGCCTGCTAGACTGTGAGGGATCTAGGTTGGTGTTATGCTCTGCGATGTGCTCTCGGTCTCTGTACGGGTGTTAGATGGTGAGTTGGACTAGATGATCCTTGTGGGTCCCTTCCAACTCATAATATTCTGTGATTCTGTGATTCTGTGATTTAACTCTGTAGTTTCACCACTACACTGAATGCAACATTAAATAAACAGTGGATTTTAATCTCAGTGAGAGGCTTTTAACTCACACCCAGTACGTATCTGCTTCTATGGGGACTGAAATATTTCAAGTGCCATGAGCAGCTCAATGATCACCAGATGCTGATCACCCAGACATGGAGACTGAGGAGTAACTTCAGTTTGTAGCTGTGCACAGGGCTACCACAACCTGCTAGAAATATTAATCACCTCTGGCCACAGCCAAATCCTGAAAACTGTGCTCCAGTTACAAGTTTTCATCTGGGTATTATTCCTGTGCAATTTCCATACTCAGGACACTAACTTAATAACTAATAACTTCATAATCATAACTAATGGTTCACAGAGGAGGCACCTCAGCCCCTTGGCCTTTAAAATGGTTTGTGTTTTTAAAATAACCAACTGTATCTCAAAGTTGCATTTAGAGAAGCACTTGTAAAACATAAGCTATCGATACCTCCAAATTCTATTCTCATTTTGGAAACTAAAATGCAAGGAGAATCACAACAGCAGGCCACAGGAGGCACTCTGGCTCACTTTGCCTCTGTTTATGCATTTTTGGCACAAACCATCATTCTACAGTTCTATCAATTTTAATTATTGATTATCATCAAATGTTGTGTTTTCTTTGGACTCACTGCTTCTTCAGATCTCAGTTTCCACTTCTCATTTTTACTGTCACAAACTGATGGTCACAAGTTTGCAATCCTAAAAGCTGGATTAATTATGTTTAATTTTTGGTGGGCTAGCTTGTACAATTTAACAAGGTCTAGTGAAATGAATTCTGGTGAAATATGACAGCTGGAAACCTTGTCTCTGCAGAAAGGCGTGTCTATCTCTTGAGACCCACTCCAGAGCTCAGAATAGGAATTAAGTGGCATTTAGGGAGCGTATGTGCAACTGTAATGGCTCTCTCATCTGTGAGGCTGGGTGTCACACTGGCACAGCAGAAAAACACTTCAGTCTAATGAGCAGAGAGCCAGACGTGTAACTCAGTACACTATAGTAAAAATAGGGTCTGAAGAACCAGCATGTTCTACATGGAGAAAGCAGTTTGCAATATATGGGATGAAATAAGTACAGTAAGTTGTTCCTTACAGAGAAGTAATGCATTTTCAGAACTGCCCTGATGAGATGCAGCACGAAGGTAAGGTACTTTTAGTCAATCTGCCTTGTCCACTCAAATTAACAGAATCTTGTTAGCAGAGAGTAAGAAGGTGAATACTTAGGGCAAGGCAGAAAGGTCTTCTCTCTTCTACACTGAAAGAACACTTTTTTGTTCCCCTCGGCTATAATCTAGATTGGTGTAAAAATGCAATTTTCAAATACAGTTTTCTGTTTGGCACATTTTTTCCCCCTCCCTCTTGCTACAATTCACAATCAGTGCTCATAAAAAGAATGCTCTGACCAGCAAAGAGCATACCTCAAACTGCAATTCTGTGTGGGGTTCAGTTTCTCTGTCAAACACTGCAGGACTCGGGTACTCTAAAAAAAGGCATTTAGGCATTTTCTACATCCTAGTCAGAGCTTTAAAGGTGAATCTGTTCCTGTGATCCACCAGTCATCCCTCACTACCTTTTTTAGGTACAAATCCATGATACTAAGGTTAGTTGGATGAGGATTTCTAAAGCCACTGAGAACTCACTCCTAAGTATAAAAAACTTACTAGAAAATTGATTTTACATGATGAAAAAAGTCAATAATACAAGAACTCTAATTAAATCCATAACTGCTTATCTTATAATGGTGGTGACCTGTAAGAAGAGAGTCTTTCAAATTCCAAGATGCAAGGATTTCTGCTCCCTTAAATTCATAGAACAGAACTTGATTTGTATATTGTGTTGTGAATGACATAAACGGGATAATGAATTCAGTCTAAACCAGCACCAATGAAGAAAGTTGCTTTTAAAATTTAAGAAGACAATTATTCTCCCAAGCAGTTTAGTTCCAACACCTTGAACTTTTCCTAAAATGAAACACTTCCACCATTACAATGCTAGTTGCTTTATGTATATACAAATTCTAATGAAGCTGGGAGACCCATACGAAATCAGAGCCATAGAAGCCGATCACATTTTCCTGACAGATAACATTCAGCCGGAAATACCATGATGTTCTGGGAACTCGCTGATTTTCTCTGAATCTTGCAGAAAATTATCAAAGTGCTTAGTTTGAAACCCACCATAGCATTGGTGATTGAAACTACGTATTATATAATCAAGCATCAACCTGTTTCTTGCATAGCAAAGTGACTCCCTTACCAAGATAAACTGGAAATATTGCTGAAAAGCATTACTTTTTCCAATGGCTCATATATATACTCATTTACAAGTTTCTGGAGAGTCAATACTGAAGAGATTGCCCTTTCAAATAATACTATCTTTGGAAGATATTTGTTTCACTGTTAGCTTATAAAAAGAATTTTATCATTTTATAAAAATTACAAAGTATATGCGAATGTGACATGAAAAGAAACAATCAGAATCTTTCAAATAAATATCAGTCACTGAATATTCCTTAAACAAACAAGCAAAATCACAGAATCACAGAACACTGTGTTGGAAGGGACGCTTTAATGTGTTTTAGTCCAACCCCCAACTGTAAGGGTTTTAGTAAAAGGGAAAATTGTAAAGCCCAAATATGTCTTGACCACAGAGTTTTTCAGGGAACCTCTATCCTGATGAACTAAGCCACTAAACAGTATGCTAACATGTCAATTCTGTGCGCAAGTTGGACAGAAATGATAATACTGTGATCCCTCGAATATCACAGGGGACAGGTCTGGAAGCCTGCTGCGATAAGTGAGATCCTCTATGTACCAATTCATACCAGAGAACCCTCGCATATTCATGGCTCGCATATTCACACATTCAATTATTCATGGTTAGATTTTCAGCAAGTTGTGCAACTGCAGGCATGCGCATAATGTCCCGACTCCAAATTCTGCGGCCGGGAGGCACCAAAAGGCACTTCCTCTGCTTTAATGAGATGCTACAGTGCGAGCTGCGCTCCCACAACTCCCCTCCAGACATAATTAGTGGAGGGTGTGTGGCTACGGGCAGGGGGTAATTGAATATTCATGGCTTCAGTGTATTCATGGATTGCATAACTCACAGGACCTGCCCTGACCCATCCCCCAGCGACTTCCAGGGGCCCCCCAGAGATGTAACTATGGCCAGCCCCCCACCCTCTCAGCTCTGAGCAGCAGGAGCAGCAGCAGCAAGCAGAAGCATGCAGGAGTATGCAGCAGCCAGCAGCAGCTAGCAGGAGAGAACAGCTAGCTGCTGCATGCTACTGCAGGCTACCACTTGCTGCTGCATGCTGCTGCTTGCTTCTGCTTGCAGCAGGTAGCAGGAGCTAGGAGCTGCTAGCAGAGAAAAATGGCTCCACACAGCAGCTTGGTCAATATACCTTTGAGACAAGTGCTATAATGCTCCCCCAACATTTTATTAATCTTGCAACACGGTTATAAGCAGGCGAGCTCTGGGTGGCCCCTGAGTGAGCAGCAAATGCTGGTGCCATCTCCACCTCGCCCCACGTGGGGCAAAAGAGGGGGAAAATAGCATCACAGGGGAAAAAAACCCACAATGTACTGAAGCTGCAGTAAGTGCACCAAAAAGTAGTACATACTTGACTGAAGGCTTCTTCAAACTGAGAAGACACCAAGTTACAATTGCAACTGTAAGACAGTCTTTCTACAGACATCCTTTGAACAGCATGGGCCTACTCAAAGTGAAATTTAGCTTTTAAAACTAGAATTCCTAGCAGAGCTTTAAAATGGTATTTTTTCAAGTAATAATATTTTATTAATACAATTAAATAACAAGCTAATAATGTTTAAAGGATGAATATTATAAATTGTCAATCTGACAGGATCCTTTCATTAGCCTCAAAATATTTAGGAAAACAGATGCTTATAGCCACTAAAATAGTGCAAAATGCAATGTATCATTAATGAGCTGAAGAAAAACAAGTTGTTGTGTGTCAGCAGAAGAAATGAAGCTTGGATTCCCACACACACACCTCCAGAATACCTTCAGCTCTCTCTCATTTTCCCTACACACCACATGTTCTGTACCCTCAGTTCCCCTCCTCAAACTTTTCTTCCCTTTCCAAAAGCTGCTGGTTGAACAAGAGGCAACATTCATTTCAGCTATTCCAGAGCTAAAGCCGTTCTCCTTGGCTGGATGGATGCTATGCTTTAGATGTCAGAGGAGTCCTGAGCGCCTTACATTTCCCATACTGGCTTGTTGAGGAAATGGCTTTAGCAGCTCCATCCAGCCCTCCAGAAGTCTGTTATAATCACTCAGTACTTCTGAGACCTCTGCAAGGCTGATCTAAATTGGCCATGGGATTGAAGTTCCTGAGAAGCACAACTAACAGATGGAAAGTGGGATTGCATATATCTTGTCTTAGGAAACAAATCTAAAAAATCAGAGCTGTTATACAAAGACTGTCCATACACCATGATACTCAGCAGCTTGTTTAAACATAAGATGTAAACATTTAATCTGTCAGTGAGAAAATTTTCAAACTATCATTGTCACAGAATATTGGTTGGTGTTACTAAGCAGTTACAAGTATGGTATAAACCACAGGCTTTTGTGCAGTGTACATGCAGCACCAGTGGTGCACAAAAATTTGTAAATCATAAAAAAGGACTTTAGGGATCAGCAATTAAAAGATTGCAAAAAGGCATATATGAATATGTCATTAGACAACCTATTTTCAAAATTTTGATATCTCCTATATTTTGGCACAGAGCAAAAAAAATAATTAAAAAATATTGAAATAAAAGATCCCATTTTAATAGCCTATAAAATGAATATCCAAATTTAATCAAAGTTTCAAGGTACTTTACCTCCCCTCCTTTTACACTCTTTTGCTGCACTTCCACACCACAGATCTTGGTAAGTAAATGGCAGAATTCACCCTTTCAAGTTTATGCATTCCTAGGCTTGTTCATTGTGATTTTAAAACCAAATGAAAAATAGAAGCAGCAAATATATATTTCACTGATGCTAAAAAGCATAAATTCAGGTAAATTTGGGTAAACTGGAAAAAGGCAGGGTGCCACTTCTCTGCATTGAGGTTGAGACTGAGGCAAAATGACAGCCTCATGAGACTGTACAGAATTAATGTGCCTGATGTGCTTATACTTTCTGGCAGTTCCTGAAGAACTGTCAATGTTACATGGACGGTGTTGGTGGTGAAAAGATATTGGGTTACACAATTAATATTATTTAATTTCATCCTACTATAATATTCTGTATTAACTTGAATACATCAGGAGTCACCACGTTATAAGGGATATCTCTTATTTAGTCTTTGCAATTACTTTTCCTGACAGATTTTAATTTTTTTTTTTCAATTAGATAATGTCTGAGGACTAGTACTTCTAAAGAAAAAACCACCTAATTTCCATGCATGGCTTTCTGTAAAATGCTTCTGAACAAGAAGTGACTACAGACAAAATTCACATTAGCAAATTTAAATGGTCGTCCCCTCATGACATAACTAGAGACAAGGATAAAAACTGAGGAAACATGAAAAGAATGGTCATCAACTACCACTCTGAAAAAAAGGTTTGACCAAATGTTGAGAAATTCATGTAACATACATGTCTGAATCCCTTTTATTCCTTTCCACCTGTGTTCCACTTCCCACTTCACCACTGCTTTATTGCTGCTTCTCAGTTCACAAGGGCTGTATATCCACAGCACCACTCCCTGTGACCCCCTTACCCTTTCAAACAGTGTCTTTCTCCCTCTGAAAGGACCTCTATGATCATGCCAAAGAGAACCTGGACTTCTTAATGATGCAATATGAAGGAAAAGCTTAATTTTAATCTATAGCCCAGATAAATCAAACTCACATTCTCCTTGATGACATTATTTGACAACCAGTAGACAGAAAGATGAAAATGTTGCCTGGAAACGTGGACATTATTTGTTCTAGGTTCTGTAATCAGCTTGTTTCTCTTTAGGAAAACAGTACTTTCCAATTTGATTTTTTTTTCATTTTACAATATTTTCCCACAACAAAAATTATGCTCCATTTTTTTTCCCATTTATAATTATATTGCGAGAACCCCAAAACATATTTATTCATCAGAACCCTTAATGATTGCCTGTATATAAATTAAATCATAAAGACTTAATCTAATATTAATTAGATAAGACTAAAGGTAGCTATAGCTATGGTTGAACTTGATGATTTTAAGGGTCTTTTCCAGCTTAAAGGGTTCTGTGATTCTATTAGTAGCTGATTTCTAGTGTTCTGAACTTCCATTCTGAAAATAAGTCCAGTGTAGTTATATATAGTAGTTGTACACTTTCCTACTTCATGGCACTCTTCCTGTAAGAACCAGTGTTGTGTTATTCCCACCACCAACATACAAGCGCATCCTAATTAGAACGAAAAGAAGCTGCCCATAAAGTAAAGTTGTCTATAAGATAATAGAATGGATGTTAGCAATAACTATTTAACTTCCTATGTGGAGATCTCTAAATAATCCAGGAACAAGAATGACCCAAATCTGATGTCCTTCTAGAAAAAAGATGTGGAGCAGCTGTTACATAACACAATGTCGCTGAGTTTCCTCAGAATAACTCTGAAGAAATAACCACCACGCTTACGGTACACTTCTTTTACTGCAACTGTATTAAAATCTCTCATAAATGTTAAAGAAAGCAGCAAGCTTAAGCCAAGCATTTATCTTAAATTTATGCTTATGTTAGTTTCATTTTAATCTCCTCAGTTTTATACAGTGCAAAAAAACCCCAAAACCCCAAAAACAAAGCACATCCATTAGAACTTTGAAAATAATATTTATGTCTATTTGTATTTTATTCACAAGCACAGCTGTTGTGGAATATCTGCTACTATAAGTCCCTGGCCCCAGGATACACATATCTGGTCAAATGCTGTCAAATGAAAACTCATTAGAATGTTACAACCTAATCCAAATAAAATAGAGTACGTCTGTGTCTGTAGAGAGAATGTATTTCAAGCTACTGCCAGCAGAGAGTCCCACTGCTCTCGTACTGAACAGAAAACAATTTAGCACAATATCCAAAATAAGGGAACAAACAGCAAGATGCTTGGTTTTAACTACTTTGATAGGGTTATAGACAGAAGCTCTCAGCAGCAGCCACCTGCAACTCCTCTCCCTGCCCCTCAACTCCATTATTTTTTTCATTTTTTCAACACTGTGAGTCAAGTTAGTATGTGTTAAAAAAAGGAAGCTTTAAAGTATAGTTTGGACTTCCATGAAAAGGCTGTCACATTTCTCAACAACACTTCAGCTTGGCTAGATGAGAGCAAAGTGGAACAGTTTAACTGTAATTAAGTTAACTTGAAAGCCAGCCTCTACATCTCATTGTAAAATTAAAGGGCTCCCGAGCATCTGGCTTGCACTCCTTCCGCATATGCTTACCCCAGGAGTAATGTGCTTAGTTTGAGGAGACATCAGGCGTCTGTCAAGCATGTCAGCCTCACTCCATGCAGGCAAGACCTTCCAGCAGCAGCAGCGATGCTTCTTACAGGAGCAAGACCTCTGACGCAAAGCAGGGCACCAGTGAAAACTTCAGCAAATCAGCCTGCATTGACCATTATTTGAAATACAGGTCCATCTAGGGCCTGGTTTACAGGGCCCAGCTTTTGTCTATATGGAGCAAGACTGTTTGCTGGCGATTTCTCTCAGCTGTTAATCTGATTCAGTCTCTATGTTAGGCTACAGCTCAGCAGAGAGCCCGTCACCATCAATTACCAAGGAGGAGTGGGAGGGTTCCGCGCTCATAGTGATGTCAGGTGCTATAGGAGTCAAGCCTGCACACTTGTTGGAGTAACGTAATATTTTATTAATCTCAGCTGGCCCCCTGTTAACATACAATTGGCTGTGCTGCCAGAAGCAAGTCAGGAGGAAGCATCTGAACATAAACACTGCATAATCAATTTACTGATGCTTGTGGATACATATCTTTTTTCTTCTCCTCCACTCCCAGAGGTATCATGCACTGGAATTTCAAGTTGTAAATCTCAATTTGTTGGAAATTTTCCCTGCAAAAGGACAATTTTGCTTCAATATAATTAAGATAGAAGATCTATTTTGGTATAAGTATGATACATACAAATGAACCTTAGTCATGATTCTTTATCTAATAAACCACCATCTTAAAAAATCCTCATTAGACATGGCATGGCAATACTTCCATGCCTTAGCCAGTCCACTGAAATGATCAGGAAAACTCATAATATTATTGTATAATAAACCACATAATATTATTGGTCCTAATGAGTTTAAGAAGTTGCAAGATTAAGGTCACAGGTTCACAGGTTACTCCGAGTTGGAAGAGACCCTCAGGATCNTACCAGCGATGCACCTGCCCGGTTCCCTGCTGAGGCCGGGGAGGGGTGCAGCCATATGGTGGTCTGGAGGTCGCCCCAAGGATGACATGAAACACTGGCGCTCCTGGAAGACAGAGGAGACCAACAGCTCGGAGCATCACCTCATTGGACAGAGAGGGGAACTCCGGGAGGAGGGACTGCAGGAGTTTTTAAAAGCCACAGGGCAAAAGGAATCGCTTTCTTCCTCCTCGCTTCACCCCCTGGGAGGCTCTGCTGCTCCAGACTTTCCTCCCAGCTGATCTCGAGAACATCGGCACCTGTCCTTCCCCAACGATAGCCAGCAGGCGTCGCTATCAGTTTTTGGGGATTGGTGGTTTTGGTGGGATTTGGGGTTGAGGGATTTCTCTGTCGTGGTGTGAGTGGGTTTCATCACGTGGGGGAGGGGGAAACTTTGGTTTTTATGTTCCCCACTGTTGATATCAGTTGCACATAAATTATTTTCCCATTTTATATTTCCCTGTTCCCTTTCTCTTTTCTCTTGTAAATAAATCCTGTTACATCTCTAACGATCTCTCGTCCAAGGAGTGATAAATAACCCTTTACTGGTCTTAAACCAAGACAAGAGGGTAATGCAGCAGGCAGCAACAGGCAAAGAATGATACAAACAGAGAAAGAGTTCCAGAGAAGCCACTCTCTGCCACTGTTACCACTGAGATAATGAATGCTGAAGCAGTGACTCCTCAGACTAGCAACAAGAACAAACAGTTTTGGCTCCAGCTGCTCAGTGAACTAGGCAATCTTCCTATCTGCCCACGCCTCGAGATTAGCCTTTAAGAGGCATGCGACGCAAGCAAAGTTCCATAAAGTCCAACCAGTCCAACCTCTGGTCCATGAGAGCCCAAAACTGCCTATTTTCAAAAGCCAAACTCTTACCATTGACTTTTTGAGTAGAATCTAAAAAAAGTCAATGGTACTTGGAGAGGGAACTACCCACGCCTCGCAATAAGAATCAAACAGATGTTTTGGAGGTGTTTAAGGATAGGCTGGATGAGGTGTTGAGCGATATGATCTAGATGTTGATGCTAGGTTAGTTGGGCTATAGGTTGGACTAGATGATCTTCAAGGTCCTTTCCAACCTTATCTATACTGTGATACTGTTTTTTTTTTCTTTTAAACCAAGAGTTCAGACTACGTAGCTTCTCTTCATATTGACTGGTTTCTGCACATATTTTCACACAGCCATTTTTGAGCTTTACCAAGATTGGTCAATACAAAGTTGCCATCTTAGAACGTGATTTCTTATTTATAGTATCTGCACACAACATGTTAACAATTCTAACTTACTGAAACAAGAAGTGACTTCTGGTTAATACCTGATCAGGTGGTTGGCTGTTTGCTATGGTTTTTTTCAGATTTTTTTTTTAAGAGGATGTATGATAATCCAGGATTGTTGAAATTTTATCACTGTTTCAGAATTCAGTATTCATATTTGGTCCAGTTTTAATGGCAAGAGACAATTAAACAAGTAGAAACCATGTCTTTGTTTCTCATGTAATACACGTTTCTATTTATCTGAAATAGATGCAGCAAAGAAGAACACACAGAACACTGACAACCTCTTGCATAATTTATTTTTACTCTCATAAGACACTTCTATAGATGGATTATTAAACTCAAAAGGTTGAAACAACTACTAGTTTCTGAGGAAGCAAACAGTAAAATCCAGCAAATACAATTTTAGAAGGTTGTGAGAAGCCCCTTCCAACTCTATGAATATTCTGTGAGAAGTATAGTAATTTCTGACGCAATACTGTATTAATAATGTTGGAGGTTTTACAGTAAAATCACTGAGCTAGGTTTTTGGTGAAGTTGTTATCCTTAAAAACTAAACACATGCTGTGGAACACAAATACCTTGGGGCAAATCAGAACAACTTTGAAGAATACATAATCACAGTCCCAGCTGGAATATAGCAATTAGGACAGGGCAGCTCTCATTCCAGAGGCTTATTTTCTGCCCTTCAGCAGATTTTATAGAATACTGAATCTATGCCTGCAAGACTACCCTGTCATCATGGCAAATTTTGGTATCATAATATTGAAACAAAACAACTTTGTAGTAGAAAACATGGTAATAAGATGATTTAAACTGTAGAAACAGCCACAGAAGAGTTCACCAGTACCAATTATAAAGTTTCAAAATTTCCCTAGTCTTCTAGACATAGAATAGAAACCACCTCTTCTTTTTTTCTCCTTTCTTTTTGTCTTTATTTTCAACTTCTGAGCAGACTGTTATGGAACTAGTGTACAGTAAGTGCTAGGTGACTTCTGCCCTTTTTTCCAAAGAAGGTGAATTATCACCTAAGAAGTACCAGATCTATTAAAAGCTGCCTGTTGTGTATCCTGACAAATTAAGGTGCCTTAGAACAAAAGTGAGTGACCTTTAACTCCTTACAGAAAAATATGCTTTTACTGAGACAACAGGAACACAAATAATCCAGACCTGGGCTGCCCAGTTTAAGAAGGATGTTGAGCTGCTTGAGAGCATCCAGAGAAGAGCAACTAGGATGNAATTCTTTAATCCCGTATAACTATAATGGATAAGTAGCCTTTAAATCCTAATGTTTTATATTTACACAGTGATTTCATCAAAAGTTTCATTAGAAGAACTAATTTTATAGACAACTTTATGAAATTTTACTATATTTGGACTATAAATTCCATGAGAAAACAGAAGCATTGATTAAAATACTCAGTAACAAACAAAGAGGACCTTGCTTGTGAATTTTTGGTTTTGTCTCTAACAAACCAGGATATCTTTACTCTGCCTGTTTAAATCTCCAGTTAAAGATGGATGTCAGTCTATAAAAGTTCTTGTTGACAAACCAGATCAAAAATTAGTTACTACAGATCACACAGTCAGTAACTCAGAGGTTACAAAAGCTTAAGATATATGAGTAATCTTTTTCATCACCAAGTTATTGTGCATCAGCTGATCCATATGCAGACATGTGGGCATGCCTAGCATATGGCAAAAAAATTAAGGCAATTTACTGTAATTGTACCTTACTGTGAATTATGTTATCTGACATTTTCTAATGGCTGTCTAATATATACATGCATCTGTGTATATGTGTATATATATACAGGAGAATTTTTATTTCTCCTTTCCAATTTTAAAGGCAGATTATGGACTTATTTTTCTTCAGTTATCTCAGATATCACATCTGATTTTATTCAGTCATCAAGAATCTCATCAATTTTACACAGTTTCTCATGTTTCTGAGATGCCTCAGTCAACCCTTTAGGTATTCTGGTATCCTATACAAAGACCTCAGGTTGAGTTAATTACAATTCAAACTGTTTCCTTTTCCCATTTGAAGGTTAATATTTATCCCTTCACCATTCCTATAAGAGACATGTTACCAGTTCTCATCTGGTAAGAATCAACTTTAGAAAAGTTTGCCTTCCCCTTTTAGAAGAAACAAAGTCTTTCCAAAAGACATCAAGGTATTAAAATCCCTCATTTTTTTATCATGACAAATGATAAATATGCCTACACAAAGTTCATATATATGAATTTTGACATCTAGAAATTTTTTTGTTGAGAAGACAGATGATGTATTACTCAAATCTCACACAGAGCCAAAAATTCATTAGCAAACAAACCAAACTCAAGAGGAGAGGAAAAAGAAAAAAGAAAACAAAGACATCACAAGAACAGCTAAACTAAAATTTTTAAAAAATTAACTGCCACTGCTGGAAGCAGAGCTCTTCACCCTCTCCATTCCTGCCCTCATCCCTGGTACCTCCATCAGGACCTTTCCTCTGCTCTGCTGGCCCCAGCATTTTTGAGACCCCTCAGGAGTTCGTGTTTGTTTTGGGGGGATTTTTTGTGGTGTTTTTTTTTTTTTTTCTTTCCATGTCAGTAAGATGAAACGGTTGAAGGAAACAAAAGCAGGAGGAAGGATGCTGGTGGTGCAAACAACCTAGATCACTGCAAAACCTTACAAGATAACCTACCAAAGGTCTAACTCCCTTGGTGAGTTTGATTCTTAATTTGTAATGCATACCAATAGCTATGCAATGTAATGCTGTGTCAGTTTAAAAGCAGAAAAAGACATCTATTTCACAGTAAATATCTCACATTCAAAATGCTAACAATTAACTAACATAAAGATTAAACAGAAAAAATGATGGCTTTTAAAATACATATGGTTGGGATAATGTTAAAATGGAGGCTTTTTCTAAAAATTAAATTCATGCCATATTTTTCCCCTACAAAGTACAAATTTGACTCCATCTACAGTGAATAAGGCACAACCATCAATCCATATATTTTGAGTTTGTATTTATAATAGCTACAGACAATGTTAGCTTACTGCAATCTCCTTCGATGTTAATTCTTCTGAAAATTTTCTTTTTGGCGTGATCTGAAGCCCACAGGACTCTCTTTGTTTGTCTTTAGATTAGGCCCTTACATAACTGCAACATCTGGGGCCCATTTCAACTATGCAAGTTCCAGCAGACACAATTTCTGTGTCTATAAATTAATTTTTGTTTAACAGACACCTGTAATTTGGAAAAGTTAATACATATTCACCAAGAAACTAATGAAATAAATACTGCAATTTTGTATGACAGACACCTCCAATGTATTGTAGTGTAAGGTTTTTTTAAACTTTTGTGCTTTGCAAATTAATATCCATCTCTGAAGAGGGGCTAAAGACAACAGCAGACCATTACTGACATGGCTGGAACTATGGAAAGGGAGTACATACACATTGTAAATTCTAGATTAATCTGTGATCTTACTCAGAAGCCAGCAAAGCAATTTAATATTGAAGTATAAAAACACAACACACCATTGCAGAGTGAATGCGTATTTGTCTATGTGCAATATCACAGTGAAGTTTGGAAGAGATTGCTATTAAATAGTGAAAACTCCTCACAGAATAGCCCATTACTCTTTAGAAGGGACAGGAGAG
>WEKX01025270.1:13467-33376 GCA_013390025.1 Pitta sordida
GATGAGGAGCTTAGTGACATGGTCTAGCTGGTGGGGTGTAGGGCTGGATGGTCCTGTGGGTCCCTCCTGGCTCTGAGTGGCCTGTGTGCCTGTGAGGGAACTAGGTTTATGATCACCACTCTGGGATGTGAGTTCGGTCTCTGTACAGGCTTTAGATGGTGAGTTGGACTGGATGATCCTTGTGGGTCCCTTCCAACTCATAGTATTCTGTGATTCTGTGACCTTCAAGTATCTTTCAGTTAAAGGCTTCTGCCATGGACAAGGACTTCTTTCACTAGATTAGTTTGCTCAAACATCAAATGGCCTGGAATACATCTAATGATTGTGCATCCACAACTTCTCTGGGCAACCTGTTCCAGTGTCTCCCTACCCTCACTGTAAAGTTTATTCTTTACATGCAATCTGAACTTAGCATTTCTCAGTTTCAGTCATGTCACTGGGGGCTTTGATAAAGTCTCTCTCCATCTCTCTTTTAAGTTTCTTTTATATATTAAAAGGGCACAATAAGGTCTCCTCAGAGCCTCCTCTTCTCCAGACTGAATAACGTTGTCATGGTTTATTCCTATCTGGCAACTAAGTACCACACACTGCTCACTCCCCAGCTCAGTGGAAGGAGAATTTGAAAGAAAAGGTAAACCTCATGGATTAAGGACAGTTTAGTAATTAGAAAAAAAATTAAAATAAACAACATCATCAACAAAAATTATTACTATTACTGCTAATAATAATAAATAGAAAGGAGAGAGGGAGGAATAAAACCCAAGAGAAATACATGATGCATATTCCAGTTGCTCACCACCTGCTGACCATTGATCAATCTGTCCCTGAACAGTGATCACCCTTCCTGTCCAACTGTCCCCAGTTTCTATACTGAGCTTGATATTCTACGGTATAGAATATCCCTTTGGCCAGTTCCGTCCTGGCCATGCTCCCTCAACGGCTTCTTGTGCACCTCCTTCCTAGCAGAGCATGGAAAATCAATGAGTCCTTGACTTAGGGTAAGCACTAATTAGCAACAACTAAAACATTAGTGTGTTATCAAAAATATTCTTATGCTAAACTCAAAATACAGCACTGTGCCAACTACTAAGAAGAAAATTAACTATCTCAGCCAAAACACCAGCTTTACTGGCCTTTTTCATAGGAGAAGTGTTCCAGAACTTGTAATTGTCATGGCCCTCCCCTGGACCTGATCCATCACATCTGTGTATTTCCTTAACCATTGATCCTGGAACTGAATGCAGTCCCTTAATTGTAGAAGGACACTAGACAGGCACTATGGTCTGCTCAAACCTGACACCTCGGGTGGCATATATTTGTGGTGGGTTGAGCTTGGGTGGCAGCCACTTTCTCACACAGGTACTCTGTCACTCTGTCTCCTTAGCAGGATGGGGGGAGAAAATGCATGAGGAGAAAACGCAAAGATAAAAGCTTTTGCAGAGCAGCTATTTTAGTGTCTTCTTTGTTTATTTGTTTGTTTGTTTGGTATTCATTACCTACCACGAAAATATAGTAGTAGTTAGCTGCCATTGCATTGTAAATTTCATCAACGCAAGGTCACTTTATATATGATTATTTTTTAGTATTGGATATATTATTTCAGATTTTGCATAGAAGACCTAATCACAGTATTATAATCATTACAATAAGAAATCTTCAGATTTTTTTCTTGATATTTTGAATAATCTATTATTAAACAGACTTTTTTTCATTGTAGTAATGCCTAGAATATTTGGCCGTAGTCCAAAACTGTATTGTGCATGATAAAGTGTTGGAAATTATCAGCTTTTAGAGATAAAAAAGAACAAAAGAGGAGTAATTTTAGGAACTTGTATGTCCACTCAGCAAAAACTTAATGGACAATGTCTTTAAATATTAATTAAAGCTATCACAATAACTACAACCTCAGGAGAAAGAGCAGTTAAATATCCTTCTGGGAAATCTGGGAAAAGCAGACAGTTCACCAAGGCATGGATCTTCCTGAAAGTCATAAAAACTTTCCAGAAATTTTTTCTGTGAGAATTTGATGAAGCTCCCACTAATCAAACTGCTTGTGTGTTTAAGAGCTGTCAGACTAGATTTAGTTATTCCTATGCAGGTACCCTACACTAACAATTTCTTTACTGCTAAGTACTGAAAATTTCTGAGTACCCTGGTAATAGCTGGCAATTTCAATTTGCTTTTTTGCCAGTTTGGAGTGACCATTCACCACTTCTACAGCAGCTGTGCTGCTACTTGAGAATGGTGTGTATCATCATGCCAGGCTTGCACCACTTTCCTATTCACTTTGAAGCTTGTTTTCTCCAGCATTAGTGGACATGGACATATAAAACCACAAATAACAACCCATGGAAAACTGATTTATTAAGTTTCAAAATACATTTATTTTTCTCAAATAAAATAATGCAAAAAGTAATTTCATTCTTCTTCACCTCTACAAGTTTTGATTTCAACAGACATCTCCACAGCTACTCAGAACTGTATGCAGCAGCTAAAGATATACCAGGGACAACTTGGGTACCATAGTAGTGAAATTCTGGCCCCTCAGACATCCACATACAAGACTCAGCTCCACTAGTCATGCTATTTGCTCAGATAGACAGAACACTTGTCCACCCCCAAGCTGAATAATTTCTAACTGTCTATACTGCCTATGGCTACTTGAGTGGCAACCTGAATTACAATAGGAAGATACTTGGAAAGAAAAGTGTTAAGGGTGAAAGTCTCGCTCTATTGATGCTGTTGGGATTTATCTATATATCTTTTAGGAATTAAGGAACTATAGATTGCCTGTAGTGTCATCATATTCTGATTTTAAATTTCTAAAATCCATGAAAGCAATGAGCTGTGGCCTGAATGCCTATCATTTTTCACATGGAGAGGCATGTGTCCTATATTTCATCAGCTTCTTTTCCCATGGGGCTGGAGCCACAGCAGTGTTTTTGTACCTCAGTGTTTTTGTACCTGTGCCAAGCCCTCAATGGAAAATGAGGACATTCATTTTCTGCATCCTGTTCTGCAGCACACGTAAAGGAAACAAGGAGAGATGACACACAGGTGCCATATGTACAGCGTCTTAAGTACAGAAGATTGTACCTGCAAGAAATACTGTCAAATGTGTCTGTTGAAATGACACTCTTCTCTGTTTTACCTTACTGGCTCAACCCCATCCCTTCAGGCACAAACACACAACCTTGGGCTGGGTTCCCCAGCACAAGAAATAAAAGGGCATTTTTGTCAGCCTTGCTTCTAAAAACAGAAGTTGGGAATCCAGCTGAGCTCTGGTTGGGGGTTTTTTGTTTCGTTTTTCTTGGTTTTTTTTAAATTTTCCTCTTGGATTTTCTTTACTGTAGGGCAGAAATAGTGGCAGATTATGTGGAAAGACAAGACATGAAATGTCAGTGCAAGTCCTGCAGGAGCAACAGAACACAACACCAGGAGCACAGAAAGGTCTGGAAATGCCCGTCACAAAATCTTTTCCAAGAAATGCATTCTGTTAGGCAACTGAAAGACAAAAACCTCACTCTGGAAACCCCCCCCCCAAAAAAAAAAAAAACAGCTGCTGAAATGTCTGCCACCTTAAACAATAGAATAGTATTGGCTATCATCTTGCAAATACACCAGAATTCATTCATGATGAAATCTTAATAATGCTTTTTGCCTTTGTGATTTTCCAATTCCAGATGTGCAGCCATCCGGACTTGTGCATTTTTGTTTCTCCCACTGCACTGATAATAGAGTCTGTGGATACTGTTAGCAGATTATTTATTTTTAATCATTCACTCAAGGATAATTTCTGTTTTCAGTAGAGTCAAAGCCTATAATTTATCTAAATATAGTCCTTGCAGCAACAGGCCCACAGTGTAGACTTTAAAAAATGTATTCTTGATTTGGCCATGGGAAAAAAATGAAGAATGTAAAATATCATTCAAAAATTATGTTCCTTACAACTTCCTTGAAGAATCCTCACGGATGAATCACATGCCTTAGCTGGATAGGTCATGCATATGTGAAAATAGAGTGTGACACAAATGCGTAAAATGGGGAGAGTTCCAGATTATTTTCCTTGCTTTTAATTTTAGCTCATGCCACAATGTTTAAAGGCACAGGTGTTCTAACAAATACAGTTTTTTCCTCTAAACTATCTTGGAGCTGGATCTTCACTCAGATGTTTGTGGAGCCTCTCAGCTCTCTTCTCACTCCCTTCTTATCTCACTTTCACACTGCCATGTCTTGCTGATTGGATCTGACTTTTTTTATCACCAGGATGATTCTTCAGAAAAGCTCCTCCCTTGCTACTGCCTTCTATGAGCAGGGTCATCCAGAGCCATCCTCTTTTGTGTTTGGACTAGATGAAAAAAATGAGTTGATTGGAACGTTTTCAGGGAAATTTATTTTTGCTGGCACATGATGCTTAGCTGAAGCTTTTCACAAGGACACAATAAATTAACTTTTTTTCTTTTATGAGACATGTATGGCCTTTGGAAAAAGGGGAGGGTAAGTCAGGGTATGTTTAAGGAAGTNTTTTTATGATCTGGTGAATCACCTGGCTGACAAAAAAACCACCGTGAATGTTGTGTACGTAGATCACAGCAAAGCCTTTGACACGGTTTCAGAAGAAACTCTTAGAGCATGGACTGGATAGAAGCATTTTATGTTGAGTTAGGAATTGGTTGGATGGATGATCTTTGAGACTGTTGGTGAATGGTGCCACATCCAGCTGCCAGCCAGTCATTAGGGGAGTCCCACAGGGGTCAGTGTTAGGACCGGCACTGTTCAACATCTTTATTGACGATATGGACAAGGGAATTGCGTCNGAACTAGGGTTGTTCAGTCTGGAGATGAGGAGGCTCAGAGGTGACCTCATTGCTGTTTACAACTACCTGAGGGGAAGTTGCCGCCAGATGGGTGTGGATCTCTTCTCTCAGGGTGATGACACCAGAACTAGAGGACATAGCCTTAAACTATGCCAGGGAAGGTTTAGACTGAATGTTAGGAAGAGGTTTTTCACAGAGAGAGTGATCTCTCATTGGAATGGACTGCCTAGGGAGGTGGTGGAGTTGCCATCCCTGGAGGTGTTTAAGAGAAGACTCGATGAGGAGCTCAGCAACATGGTCTAGATGGTGGGAGGCTTGGATGGATGGAGTATGTTGTCTGTAGTTCCATGCTTGTCGGCCTGATCCCTGGGTGGGCGTTCACTTGGGAGTTGGACTAGATGTCCTGTGGGTCCCTTCCAACTCAGAATAACCTGTGAACCTGTGAGCCTCAGACGAGTGGTCTTTTTTTAATATTTGTTTGAAAGCAGGAGAGAGAGAGAAGCAGAGGCTGAGGGAGTCGAGAATAATACAAAAACCTTACACTTTCAATCAAAAGATGGGTATTTCATGAAAGCATTGGAAATTATCTGTTTTTTTTTTTTCATGTAAAAAGTATTCAGGAAAAGAAATGGTATTCTGCCTGGTTCTGGTCCATTTTGAGGAATAGAGCTGATGAAGAAAACAGCCAGACACTTCTCAGGCATTTGTTTGGTTACTGTTATTCTCAGAACTGTTTCAATTCAGGTCGTCACTGTACTGCCTCTGCTCCACAGGCCCTTACTACAGTGTGTTTTTTTCACTTTAGAGTAATCTAAAATTGGTCATTTAATGAAGCTCATCAATCTCTACTTTGTCTACCAGATGGAATGCCTAAAAGCTTTGTGCTTTGCCATTTTTTGTATTTCCCATTAACCAATTTATGACTGGGAGAATTTACTCACAACTGGAACACGTGGGCTATTTATCAACAACGCAAACAGAAAGACCCCACTACCCCACTTATCACTGTGCAGGCTGCCTTGTGCTGAGGGCATCACTGTGTTAGTGCCTGCAGTTCTCACAGGACTTTCCCTCTTACATTGCAGGCAACATTTCACTCTCTTTATCTTATCCTAACAGACTGGGAGCTATATTTTTTATATTCAGCATCTGTTTTCTTTGTTTTGTGCCAGTATGTTTTCAAGTCCTGATTTTACATTTTTTCTCCTGAAAAGATAAGCCTAGATTTATATTTACATGGATTAGCTATCAGGAAAGGATCTGCTTTCACAGGTTTATGACACCTCCCTTTCACAATGTCATGGTTTAAGTGTTCAGAAAATACTTTTAATATGTACCTGTTTTGAATTTTTTCCATTTTCCCCGGGTGAATTTGGGAAGCGGAGGCAGCCAGTTTTTCATCAGAGACTGCCGGGTGGTCTGGCATTGTGGGGCACGCGGTGTCAGCATATGCAGCATTCGCTCCACCGTACTCTACTCCTGCTGTTACTGAGGGCAAGTAGCTGCCACCACCTCTGGCGCCGCTGAGGGCAGGCAAGTGACCACCGTTGCTGCTGAGAGTGAGTGAGTGCCAGCCCCGTCCGTCTGGTGAGGGTGGCGGCAGGTGCTTGCTTGGGTCCTGGCTGACTGGGCCACATGGCCACGTGGGGTGCACACCATGCAGGACACCATGAGGTGTGATGCAGACCATCATCTCTTCTGGAGTAAACAGAAATAAGAAAAGAGGTCATAACATGTTGGAGGTGCTTCTCATTGACTGCTGGAGAAATCGTGGAGGGTTTAAAAACTCCCGGTGCAGCAGAAGTTTCTCTCTTCTTCTCTGGACCTCACTGCCCAGAGGCAAGTTGCTGGTTAGCAGTGCTGAACCCAGACATTTTGTGGAACTCTCTACCTGCCCGTCCTGGACAGGAGTTACCCCTGAATCTCCTGCTGTTCCGGTGTTTCCTGTGTCCCTGAGTTCCTGCACTCCTGCTGACCTGCATTCCAACTGCATTCCTTCTTTCTGCCGGCAGACCACCACTGGTCCCGTCCCTACACAGCTAGCTCTAGACTCTGTCGCTGCTATTGAATTCTTTTTTATGCATAGTTTTATTCTTTTGGGGGCTTGTGCGTGTGTGGCTGATGTGTATTTGTGTTCTTGGTGTGTGTGGGTTTAGGGTTGTGGGAGTGTGGCTTTGTTTTCATTATACCACCTGTTGCTGGTATAATATTAATTTAGGATACATATCATATACATACAATTTTGTTTATATTTTTAATAAATCTTGTTACATCTCTAACAATTCTCTTGTTCAGTGTCGATAAGTAATGTCAACCAGTCACCTGAGACACACTATTATCATACAGTTTCCTCAGGGCCTTTTGAAATTACCTCCTAGGCAGACGATGGCAGGTACTGTGCAAAAGGTTCATGCCCAGCGCTCTGTGTACTCCATAGAGCTGTAAAATTATGTCAGAGAGATGAATGAAAGGTGTCCTGAGTGATTTGGTTAAAGTTTTTGCCTTCTATTCAAAAAGGTCAGAGAGAAAAAGTCTAAAAATTATCACAGAATCACAGAATATTATGAGTTGGAAGGAATCCACAGGGGTCATCTAGTCCAACTCCCCAACTAATGCCCATATAGGAATCAAACCCACACCCCAGAGCAGCGAACATAAACCTAGTTCCCTCACAGGCTCACAGGCCACTCTGAGCCAGAAGGGATGCCCGGGACCATCCAGTCCAACACCCCACCATCTAGACCATGTCACTAAGCTCCTCATCGAGTCTTCTCTTAAACACCTCCAAGGATGGCAACTCCACCACCTCCCTGGGCACAACCATTCCAATGAGCGATCACTCTCTCTGCGAAAAACCTCTTCATCATATTTAGTCTAAACCTCCCCTGGTGCAGCTTAAGGCCATGTGCTATCATTCTGGTGTCATCAGCCTGAAAGAAGAGGTCCACACCCACCTGGCTGCAACCTCCCCTCAGGTAGTTGTAAACAGCAATCAGGTCACCTCCGAGCCTCCTCTTCTCCAGGCTGAACAACCCCAGTTCCTGCAACTGCTCCCCATAGGGCTTGTCCTCCAGTCCCTTCACCATCCTTGTCACCCTTCTCTGGACCCTCTCAAGCAGCTCAACATCCTTCTTAAACTGGGGAGCCCAGAACTGCACACAGTACTCAAGAAGTGGTCTGCCCAGTGCCGAGTACAGGGGAAGGATGACTTCCCTAGTCTGACTGACCGCACTGTTCTTGATACAGGCCAGGATGCCATTGGCCTTCTTAGCCACCTGGGTGCACTGCTGGCTCATATTGAATTTTCTGTCAATCATTACACCTAAGTCCCTCTCTACTTCACTACTCTCAAGCCACTAGTCTTCCAGTTGATAGCGATGCATGGGGTTGTTATGTCCAAATTATATATCTGTCTGTCTATCTATCTATCTATCTATCTATCTATCTATCTATCTATCTATCTATCTATCCATCCATCATCCTATCTCCTGGGATTATATAAGAAATTTCTTGGGTTTTCTATGGTAGGAGGTGACTAAATAAGTACTGGGGAAGGTAAATGTTTCTCTGGTTGCAGAGAGCTATTGTGCCCATTGAAAAAATATTGATATGAAAAGAAATTTAAAAGTTTGTGTGCAACTGGGTTATATTTGTAGTATATTTTCCTAAGAAAATGAGACTAAAGAAGAGTATATTCATGTGTCCAATCATTCATCTGTTCCTTGGTCTTGGTGTCTTGCGGCAGTTACCAGGGTTGGCAGATAGATAAAAGGAGTCCCTGTCCTGAAGGGACCATGCTAAAAGCCAGAAGACATGCTTTCATAAGCTTGTATGGAAGTCAAGGACACTGAAGTAGGTGCTTTAGATCAAAGCATTCGTTTTGTGGCTGGGGACTAGTGCCTAATGAATTTCATAACACATGGGGAAGACTCTTTTGACACACAGGAAGGTTATGTTTTTGTGCCTAATTTGTGTAAGCACAATAGGATGTCTATATAGCTGTGTAGAAAGAGCTATTTATTATCTGAATGTACAAACAAGATGCTCCTGATGACAGTCTTTAGAGATTATTGTTCTGATCTTCCGCCTAATATCTTGGAAAGATCACCCATATTGCATCAATATCAAAAGGGATAAGTTAAATTCAATCCTTTCTTTTTCGTATGTCCAAGACACAGCCCAAACAATGGTAGCATTTTGTTTAGGAACAGCACTGGGGGCTTGTCCATTCTGCAACATACCCACTGGCCAGTGAATGTGGTTTTCATTTATCATTGCATTTGAGGCCAGGATCAGAAAGCATTCAGGGAGATAACTTTAGCGGGCAAGTCAGTGCTGGGCACATGTGAAACTTCCAGGTTTTGGAAAAAAGTTGTCTATTGAATACTGAATTGACTCCCTGATATTCTTTGGTTTTTTAATCTGTCCTGTTATAAATGCAAAGCATTACATATTAATGATTATCAACATAATGAACAAAAACTCATTGTTAGGACCATTACAAGTGACGTTTGAGAGCATTACCACCTCACTTTCTGCCTCCTGCACTGCAGTGCATCAGTGTTTACACAGCACTAAGGTATCACATTTATGTTGCATGTGGTTAATAATTTATTCCTATGATTTGTTTGTTCTTTACAAGTATTGTTTAAAGTAGATTACCCTTTTGGTTTGCCATTAAAAATTAATATTAAAACCAGTGTAAAAGTGATTTGGGTATTCAGAAAATTACAAATTTAGTGAGTTAGGTAAGGGCATAAAGATTTAGGGCTTTTAGTGAATTAGTGAATAGTTAGTGAATTTCTAGTGAATTTTAGAAGGATTAGCAGACTTTAAAATCATTCAGGAGGCCTGAGAGTTAAGGCTGAATATTAAGGGTCCTGCAGTCTCTGAAGGTAAAGAGAAGCGAGTGTTAGCCACAACAAGGGGAAAAGAATGAGCAACATTGAAGCTAATTGGTTGAAGGACTCATGGCAAAGTTCTGGTATATGACATAATACTGAAAGGATGAATATTCATGGGGTGATTTGCACAAGTAGGAGACAAGGGGTTAAAGATGGGTGACAAATCTGGGCAGTCCTCTTTTGGCACCTGGCAGGGCAGGGGACACTGCTGTCCCTCTTTCCTTGGCTCTTGGGCCAAAAATAAACTTCTTCTGTAGCTTGAATACTGACTGATTTTCCTTAAATCAAAAGTAACATGAGAATATCAAGCTCCAAATAGTTCCCTATTTTTTTTAAATGAGTAGTCTTATTCTGGTGAGTCTACCCACATACTATAATTTAGAGATGTAAGAGCATGTGGAAGGTTGACATTTTGTACCTTTGTTTCAGTGTAAGCCTTTTAAATTTTCTTTAATAGAAGTATGATTTAATCTCTGGCTGTAATCTTCACTTTCTTACACAACATTGCTTGAATCAGCTTCTTCCCCCCACAATTAAGTTGGAATTTCAAAGGAAATTTTCTTTCATTGTGATGGCAGGGACTGGGGAGAGAGCTACTTAATGGGTTATCTTGGTGTTGTTTCTCTATAGCAAGTTAATGACCAGGATTGAACTACTATAGTACTCTTAACACCTACCAGAGGTTGGGAGATAGTACAGCCTTTTCAATTTATTGAAGATGTCACAATCAACCAAAACTTTTCTGCTGAAAATGCTATATTTTACTTGATGGGGTGGATTTGTAGTAAAGTACACTCAGAAAAGACTTTGAAAATTAAAAAACGTAAAACTGTACTTCCTGACTTTCCAATTACAAAAATGCCTTTAAAATAGGAATTTTTTTCCAGATTTCACGTGGTTTGGACTACAGTAACATTCATCACATCACTTCCTCGACTCTTCTGAAGTCACTGCAGCAAATGTTTATGTCAAAGTGTCCTTGAAGGTAATTTAACAGCTGGAAAAATAGAGGAAGAACCATTCCCTTGTGCACAATAAGCTCTCAGCAAAGAGAATTTAAAGCAATTTGCCTGTCCTTCAGTGGTTCATCTATGAGCATGTTCTGGGGGAGTAATGGGATAGTTATATTCGTATTATCTAGATAACAGTCATAATGCCAGAGAAATAGCTGCTGCAACTGCAGGCAGCCTTCCTGGTCACTTCATGCTGCCACTCAGCTCTTCCTGGGGGGCACAATGCCTATCTTTGTCTGAGCTTTTTCCCTGGGGACAGTGTAGCTGTGCATTATCTCTCTCTGTGGAAACTTTCAGTTCCCAATGAGCACCATTTATTTACTGTGTAAGGTGAGGAGCCTGAAATAATTTTCCCCGCTAATCTGAGTTTCATTTTAGTTTTCTTGAAACAGCCTGTTAAATTTTTCTGAATAACACTCTCTGTTCAGTCTTTTTTTTTTTTAGAACTATTTGCAACCTAATTATTGATGTAGAAATTTCCATCTAGCAAAATGCTTTCTTGTTGTTGATTTCTTTTTGGACTAGAAGAACTTGCATTTTCTGTTAATAAAGTGATTGTATTTTCATAAATAATACACTTCTGCTTTTCAAGACTGAATGTGAAACTACTTCCAGTAGGTATAAGGCTATGTTTGTATTCCTTCTATGCAATTTAGGTGTTGATTTTAGTGATACAACACAGACAGAAGAGGAGTTTAGTTGCCAAAATTAGCAGCATGGCAGAATTATAATGCAAAAAGTCTTGCTTGGTGTGGTATTTTTCAAAAACAAGGAGTCACTCAGAAAGTATCTTGGCTAACCCAGAAATTAGTGAAGTCTTTCTGAGTTGCCATGTCTTCATGGAGAAAGCTCTGTATAGCCCACAATGTCCTGGTTAATTATGTGAAATTGTCCATACTACTCTAAGTGGATTTGAAGATCTGAAATATAATGATCCTGGCTTGTGTATTGTCCATGATTCTGAAAGTCTGAATCAAGTAGACTTTACAATATTTTCTGAGTTGATTGAGTTTCAGTCAGAACAGAAGACCTATGCCAAGTAAAGGATCAAAGATAATGGTGTAACTGAAGTCCCTTCACCATAGATACCACCCAGAGCTGAAGCTGAGATTCCTTGCCATGTTCTCTGGAAGAAGGCATCTTCTGTTCCACTGTGCAAAACTTGCTTGGTGTAAACAAGACCAGAAGTCCTAGAGAGAGTGAGATAGAGAAGGACTGGGGAATGAGAGTCTCTACTACGTGTTCCGTGAGGCTTTGTGTGGTTCATGTTAGATAGCAATTGGGAAAACCACAGAAGAACCAGGGAGGGGAGGAACCATTTGTGCCTGAGAGCCCATTTGTTAAGGTAAGAAATTATGCATCTACTGAGATTTCCTGTCTGATTTTGGGTGTCTTTGCATCCCTGTAGTGATGCAGCTACAACAAAGTGCATTAAAAGATTTTCCTCTGTCTAATGTGTCACTGAGTGATTAGGAGATCTGCAGATCTGCAAACTGCCCAGGGGCAGAAGAACTAACTCCCACTTTCTGACTGGCCCCTTTAAACATGCTCTTTTCTTTAAATGGTGTTGAGTAAGACTGCCAAATGCTTTCACATCAGCATTCAGTATACACCAAGCAATTCTGGACATTCCAGGGGCATAGCTAGAGCAAACACCTATTTTGTGAATCACAAAATCCTATGAATGAGAAAGGTTTCATCACCCTAAGCAACAGATTATAATAGTACGTGCAAAAGACAACTTCACGGACAGAAAGTTTTCGTGGCACCAAACCTGATAGAGTTCAAAAAGCATTCACATCATACACTCAGGCATATGATGTGTCTCCTGGGGATGGTCCTGTGCAGGACCAGGAGTTGGACTTGATGATCGTTGTGGATCCCTTCCGACTCACAGGTAGACAGGATATTCTGAGTTGGAAGGGACCCACAAGGATAATCTAGTCCAACTCCCAAAAGAACGCCCACGAAGGGATCAAACCCACAACTCTGGAGCCTTGGGCACCAGGGTCCATCCTTCCGAGCCTCCCATCATCTAGAAAATGTCACTGAGTTCCTCATCCAGTCTTTTCTTAAACACCGCCAGGGATAGCGGCTCCACCACCTCTCTGGGCAGACCATTCCACTGAGATCACTATCTCTGTGAAAAAGCTCTTCCTAACATCCAGCCTAAACCTCCCCATGCATATCTTGAGACTATGTCCACTTGTTCTGGTGCTGGCAGCCTGAGAGAAGACATTTACACCCAGCTGACTACAACTTCCCTTCAGGTACTTGTAAACAGCAATGTGGTCATCTCTGAGACTCCTCTTCTTCTCCAGGCTGAACAGTCACAGCTCCTGCAGTCGCTCCCCATAGGGCTTGCTCTCCAGTCCTTTCACCATCCTTGTTGCGCTTCTCTGGATCCTCTCAAGCACTTAAACATCCTTCTTAAACTGGGGAGCCCTGAACTGCACACAGTATTCAAGATGTGGTCTGACCAGTGCTGAGTAGAGGGGAAGAATAACTTCCCTAGACCTACTGGTCACACTATTCCTTATACAGGCCATCATCCTTACACAAGATGCCCTTAGCCCTCTTAGCCACCTGAGCACACTGTTGGCTCATATTAAGTTTTCTCTCAACCATTACTCCTAAATCCCTCTCCATTTCACCACTCTCCAGCCACTCATCCCCCAGGTGATAGCGATGAATGGAATTGTTATGTCCAAATTGAAGAACCCAGCATTTGTACTTGTTAAATCTCATACTACCAGAATCTGCCCATTTCTCTAGTCTGTCAAGGTTCCTCTGAAGGGCCCTCCTACCCTCTGGCAGTTCAACATTTGCCCCCAGATTGGTATCATCTGCAAACTTGTTAATGCTGGACTCCATTCCCCTGTCCATATCATCAATAAGAATATTAAATAGTGCTGGGTCAAGCCCTGATCCCTGTGGGACTCCACTAGTGACTGGCCGCCAGCTGGATGGGGCACCATTTACCAACACTCTCTGAGCTTGTCCATCCAAAAGAAGGCATTAAGTATCTCTGCCTTTTCCTCATCTCTGGTTACTATATTCCCCTTTGTATCCAATTAGGAATGAAGGTTGTTGCAGCTTCTCTTTTTGCTGTTGGTATATTTATAAAACCATTTTTTGTTGACTTTTACAAAAATGGCTAGTTTGAGTTCCATCTGGGCTTTTGCCTCTCTAATTTTTCTCCTGCGTGACTTGACAACTTCCTGAAACACACTCTGACTTACCTCCCCTTTTTTTTCCAAATGCCATACATCCTCTTTTTTTCCCCTAGTTCTTTCAGGAGCAACTTGCTCATCCAGGTCAGTCTTCTACCCCTCCAACTTGTCTTTCGGCACATGGGGACCGCCTGCCCCTGTGCCTTCATGAACTTATTAGCATATTCTGTGACTCTGTGATCTGAAAAAGTAAAGTAGAGAATTTCTATTTTGCTTCTCTGAATTAGAAATCCTGCTGTAGATTAGGCACATAAGCAATATTTTGGATCTTCTTCGGGTTCTGAAAAAAATTACTTTATTATTTTATTTATTTATTATTTATTATGACTTTATTTATAAAAGATATTCACCTGCTGTGCTCAAGCTACCTACAAGATGAACAAGCAGTTGACAGCTCTTTATTGTTAATAAATAAGCATTCGAAGTGTTGTTTGATGTAAATACAAATAGAAAAGAAATAATTTTTGTAGGCCACTGGAAACACAGCGGTACTGACAGTCTGAGATGGGTTTCTAGCATCAGCAATTGCATGTTTTAAAATTATGGCCAAAGAGGCTTAGAGTATAATTCGCAGTACACATTGTACTTTGTGTGGTACACTCTATTCTTACTTGCTTCTGAGACCTTTGCAGTCAGGACTAGGTAATAAATGGATACTGTAATTCATTTGAGGTATGTACTTTTATTAAGGGACAGGCATAAGAAAGGTAGCATTTTAAAGTTCTATATTAAATATAGTCAATGACTTTTGTAATAACATAAATTTTATGGCTGTAAGTATGAATCATAATGAGGTGACAGAAATATCTTGGGTTTGATTAGATAATGATAGCAAATTTGTATTTAATTTGGCATGTATTTTAGACACTGGAAGCCTTTTCTGGGAACAAAATATTTTTTTATAGTTTTGTACTACTTTTAGGTTTTAACGGTGACAAAATGTTTTAAAAAACCCAGTCATTACTATGCAGTAAATGGGAAAAAATAATTAGTGTCATAGTTGTGTGCTTTGCTTCGCGTTAGTATGAAAGAAAAATCATGATTTTTTGAAAAGGGATAAATATGAAGGGCAAAATGTATTTCAGGAGTCATACTTAAAAACATTTTAGAAAGAACTCTGCATTAAGGAGATAATTTAATGAATGCCTATTCTTCAAACCTGAAAAGTCATAAAAATGGTCATATAGGAACTGTTATGTTTATGTCTGTCACCCTTATTGAAATTTCAGTTGATATTTCCGCATTTAATAATTTTAGTCACAAATACAGTGACATCTTTCACAAGTTGTGAAAAAGGTCATTAATAAATAAGTAGAACATTGTATGTATTATAAGTCTAGAGAACAAATTAAAATATTCTTACATTTTACTAATATTTATAAGGTTGGAATTTATAAAACTATAAAGTAAATAAAAATACAAAAATGATAACCATAAAAATATTTGTATCTGAGATGGTGGAGTCCTGGATTTTAGACAGCCTTCCTTTCATGGTTGCTTTAGAGTTTGGGAAATATTTTTCCATGGCTGTTAAGCAATGAAAAATTAGAGTTATATAAAATAAAGACACTTTTGGTATTATCATAAAATAGTATTTTTGGAAACACTCATGAATCTCCTGGCACGGAAGATTTCTCATTTCTCGTACAGTCTTATTATACAAAAAAAAAAAAAAAAAAAAGGAATAAAAGAACACCTGCACAGGAAAAGTCCCATAAAAAGAAAGTAGTTTATGCCCTTCAAACACTGGGATATATATTACAGACATAGATTAAAAATAAACCATAATTAATATATAAGCAAAGAAAGCTTCTCTTAAAATATACAGCTAAAGAACAAACAAGAATAAAATAAAATGGCTCTGAAGAGAAAAATGGAAAGAAGGAAGATTTACTGCCTTTCCTTTTTATCCTCCTGTGGATATATAGTGTAGATCCTTTACCTTTCTCTCAGTTTCTCAGCTTCATGAGAATTGCAGCTGAACTTAGAAATGGAAGTAGAAAGTTATATTTCAGCTTTCCATCAAGAACCTGACAGAACCCATGTTTGCCATTTAAATATCTCAAATACATTTTGCCAGTGGGAAAAAATTAATGTTTTAGGTAGCACTGTGCAGTTAAACCAGGCACTGAAGAGAGAGGGAAGGAATTCCCTTGGAAGACGTTTGTTATTTATACAGCCCACAGGTGCACATGATCTTACACACTAAATCAGCAGCACTGACCAAATGCGTCTTACCTCAGAGAGCTGCGAAGGCCGTGTTCAGGAAGGGAGAAATTCATCACTACCTGGAGGGGTCAAGAAATCATTTACTGGAGTGACAGATGAGACAGGATGCAGGGCACAGGAGATGCCGGTTGGTGAAATATGTGCCAACATAGCTCATTCTGCTGCATTTAAGGTACAGGACTGTCTTAGTTTGGAATGTAGGAGGTGATACTGTGACCGATGGACAAGAGATTCATTAAAAGAATTTCCAACTTCATTGAGAGTACATGTTTGTATATATGTATTTTACACACACACACATATATATATATTAAAGAACATAAGTATATATGAACTTAAAACTGTAGGATAACATATATAGAGAGAGATAGAGATGTGTATATATATATGTGTGTATATGAGTATGCTTTAAACTGACAACAACAACAGAGAACAGAGAGGACCACACATGCACTCAGCCTCGCCACACCAAAATCCCAGGCCCTTCCCTCAGCCACCCACAACAAAATCCACCCCCAGTAAGGAACAGGGAGAAACTGGAAAAAAAGTTGAAAAGGATCCAGAACTTGGGGCTTCCAGCAGTCAGGTGAGGGTGGCAGCCATGTCAGAAAAACAGTATTCACAGCAAGGATGGGAGCAGCAGGCAAATGCAGCAGGCAGCAGTGCAGCGGGGCCAATGGCAGAGGGAAGCAATGGCAGGTAGCCACAAACAACACTGGACCGAGGGCAAGCAGCAACTGACGGTGGCGGCAACCACAGCAGGAAGACAGTAAAAGAGGGATGAGGTTTGGGAAGGCTAAGCAAAAACACATGAACCACAGGAGGCTCCACATGGTCTCACCCAGCCAGAAATGGAGTCACCACAGTGCTGCACCTAGATCTGATAGTATCTCGGAAGAATGAGCATGATCCCATACTGCGTCGTGATTTTAACCCCCTAAAACCATCTTCCACTTCAAGATTTATCAGAAACCTGTATTTTAGCAATACTTCCAAATTTACTGGTAACTGGGAAAATATAATAAAAAATTTGTGTTCAGAGGGAATTTGAAGCCCAAGTCACATCTGTTACTTAAAGCAGAAGGGAGACACACTGATTAGCACTGCTGTGGCTCTAAGCAAATCACCTCTTCCATATCCTGTTGCCCTGCTGGTACTGGAGGAAGCTACAGTAATCCTTCACATATTGCAAGGAACTGTTCCAGAAAGATGCTGTGATAAGTGNGTAAAGACAGTAAAGATGGTTGAAGATGGTAAAGACGTGGGGAAAAATTCCACTATATATTGGATCTGTAGATGGTGAACCGTGAAGTAGCAAGGGATTACTGTATTGCACAAATAAACCCAATGTGTAGTCAGCAATCTGCTCTCTGAGCTCCTTTAGGAAACAACAATTTGCCTTTGTGCGGAAGAGTAGTCTGCTTTCAGTTGCCATAGGAGTGGTAACGTGCATGTCAACTTTCATATGCTTCCCCTTCACAAGAGACTGAACAGGTACAATGCAAGGACTCCTGAATACATGGCCACAAGGCAAGGATACCCTGTAGAGGATCTCTTTATTTGCTTGAACAGAGTGGGAGGATTTCACCATGTACTGGTATTCTGGAAGTAATAAAGTAAGAAAGGAAAATTCTTGCAGTATTAAAGAGTAGGTATATACTACATTTGGGATTTTGGGAAAGAAAGAAGGCATTTGTAAGACTGTGCTATCAAGAGAGGATTTCTCACTCTGGGGTCTACTACTACATGTGAAAATGGTCATTGGAGACTGCAGCCCAGAGTCGATGAAACAATTCATGAAGGGCAGCAAAACAACATCTACTGCATGTTCTAGTGTTACTAGAAGAGAGGTATTACTAGAAAAGAGCCCTGTCTGTCTTCCAGCTATCACGATTACCTTTGCTCATCTGTGAGGAAAATTCCAAGTTGCACAAATATGCTCATCAAAGGCTGGGTCACATTTGTTTGCCATTCCCATCAATCTGAAATCAGCTATATGTGTTTTTGCAAAGTGAAGCTGCTCATTATAATTTCCACTGGTGGAGACTGACAGCGTGTGACAGTTTGTTGTGATTAGGATACACAATTTGGAGAGAAACCAGGCTGTAAAATATTTAAAATCAAGGTGAGAAATTTACAAAAGTCTTTATAAATTATTGCCAAAAAATCATATTGGAGAGTCTCTAAATTTCTTCTGGATTTCAGTACCTGAAGGGTATATCACTGTTTACATTACCAAGGGAAAATACAGACTTGGACTTACATTTTGTAGTAGTGCAGATTGTGTTGCTCATTTGCCTTTGTTTTGCTTAAAATTGTCCTTTGAAGGAAAACATAAGCATGATCTAATGCTTTCTGCTATAAAAGGCCATAGTCTCCAATATGTGCTCTAGGACTGAGAAAACTTGTGAACTTCAGAATGTAGAGCTGTGTTTTGTCTTGACACTGTGTATCAGGATCAAAGCAAATTACAAAACCAAATTATATTATAAGAACTGATACTATATTAATTTCATATTGAAAATACTGTCAGTTGCTTTTTGGAGATCAGGCACATGGATATTCCTGGTACTTGTCATACAGTATCTACCATTGTATTAGAATTTTTTATTTATACAGTAATATTTTCATTTTATTTCATACTACTTTCCTTCATTTACCTGTTTCTTCAGCTGAAATACTGGGAAAAGTCTTTTTCACCGTTTTCTGAGAGTAAAGAGCTGTTCAAATCTTTGATCTTATTTTCAGAGCTCTCCATTTCCCTGATGCTATGCTATCTGACCTTCTATTTTAATGAAATAATGTCTTTATTCTGTGTCTTTGACTTCAGAAATTTGTAATATAGCCTGCAAGAGGTCAGAACTCCATTATACATCAGAGACCACAGTGAGTTGCATTGATATGGGAAGGTACAAAGCGGGGTGCTGTTCCAAGACTCAATTTTGACCAAGCCAGAGTTTCTTTCTTAGGTGATGTAAGCTCAAATTTGCCCTTAATTTCACTCTGTCTTTCTGACAAGTCATGTCAGGCTCCTTTGGGAAGGTTTTCAGGTGATTTTTTTCTGCTCAGTGTTGGCCACATGCCATCATCGATGTGTGAATGGGCTACTTGGGAAGACAGTGTAGTCAAGGAAAACTTAGTTTCATGCACATTGGCATTAATGTATATCTAAATGAATGGCAAAGTGCACAAAATTCAAGAATATTCTCCTTGACATTTGTCTGTTTGCCCTAAACTGGCAATATATTCACTATATTCGATATATCCACTATATTCACTCCTGAGGGCAATAAGTACAATTCAGTTTATCCAAATATGTATTGACTCCAAAGGGTTTATGATAATAATTTGTTCATGATGCTGTTAATAATTTTTAATCACTACCTCTGAAATGAATTGACAGGCTTGAATCTGATTCCTGGAGTATTTCCATTCTTTCCCATATTCTTTGTTCAGATCTCAGAATTAAACTCTATAAAACAGAGAGATGGTGCAAAGAAAAACATATGGAAAAGCTTTAGATAGAAAACAGGTTCACAGGTTATTCTGAGTTGGAAGGGACCCACAGGATCATCTAGCCCAACTCCCAAGCGAACGCCCACACAGGGATCAGGCTCGCAAGCGTGGAACCATGGGCACCACACTCCGTCCATCTGAGCCTCCCATTATATACACCATGTCATTGAGCCATAAGGCTTGTCCTCCAGTCCTTT
>WEKX01025278.1:0-11649 GCA_013390025.1 Pitta sordida
AAGCAAGGATCCTGTTGCTGCACCTGCAGGAAAAATCTAGTTTTCAGTTAGACCAATAATGAGTGCAAACCTATGATATAAGAAACCCAAAAACTGAGGAGGTAAAACAGCAGTTAGCTGTTGATGATACAACATAAAAAGTTTATCTTGATAACTAATAGGTTAATTTTCATCAAAGCGCAAGAAAAACAAATGGAGATCTAAATATTCAGGACTTTAAAATTCAGGACTGTAAAACCATACCAAAATAAAACTTGAACTTCCTCCACATCCAGTTTCCTCAACATCCCACTTATTGTGCATCAACACCATGACCAAAACTTTTAATTTTTCAGTGATGGTCCTGACCATATATTTATGTTCTGGATTTATCTTTCCTCGAAGTTTCATTTTGTTTGCTTTTTAGATGCAGTTTGACTTCAACTCTATATAGAAATAAGGGTTAGTCATTCACCTGAGATTGCATAAAAAGTAGTTATAGAGGAGTTTTTGTTTTCTTTTTTGTTTGTTTGTTTTATTTAGTATGTTCATTCTGCTACAAAACTGGCCCCTTTAAGGGACATAGTTTAAGTAAAAAATGTGCTTTGAATCCCTCATAATGTCACTCTTGAAAATTCACTTAATTTTCTTTATTTCCGGTGGGCAAGGGAAATTAAAAAAAAGACAAGAAAAAACAACTAATGAAGCAACACAAAAGCCAGTCCAGTGTGCAGAGTTTAGGCCACATGAATAACTGTTTGATCTATATCTTCCCTTTGGATCCTATTGGAAAAGAGCCAATTCAGAACATAGTGTACAATGAAGATAAATTTGTGGGGTTTTTATTCTAGAGGCACATCAAATTGCAAATTACAGTCAGAGAAATCAAATCACTTTAAAACAGACATTTAAAATAAATTTTTTAAGATAAATTTGCAAATCCAACCAGAGCACCAAGTATACTCTACATAAGGTGATGGGAAAGAAAACTGTAATCACGCATAGAACATTAATACAGTCGGCTCTATTGCACTTCGTGCCCCCCATATTGCGACTTCAGATCTTAGCAGCATGATTTTTTAGCGATGGAGGACACCTGTTTCGCAACTGCACTTGTGCGACCTGCTGCTGCGATGGCTGCTGCATGGGCAGCAGTGGTGGCGTGGGCGGCAGCAAGGGTGGCACAGGCGGCGGCGGTGCGGGTGATGGCAGCGGGGGCGGCATGGGCCATGGTGGCGGCATGGCCGCCATTCAACGTGGAAGTAGGGCTACATGGATCCCAATTAAGACTGCAGATCTGCGTTATAGGAGACCCGACTGTATTCAAACAACTATGGTGGCAAACCAACACAGCATAGTTATAAAGTTAACATTACTTGTTTATAAAATTAATGTTACAACCTCAAGCCTCTCAAAAAAGGTCAGAATGTTTTTTCAAGTTTGAACTGGGACAGTAATTCACTTCTGTAGAATAACTTGCCTTGAAAAGCAAACTTTGCATGATCCAGCAGCCTCTTTCAAGGCTGTGGATATATGTTTGCTTTAGATGATAAGAGCTTGTCAAACATTGTGTTTCTGTCAACAGAAAGTGTTTTTTGAGTGGAAGAGACAGGTGAAGTCTTTGAAATCTTCCTTACACAATTCATGAAGGACTGAAGCCAAGGAGCTTCCTCAG
The DNA here is from genome assembly GCA_013390025.1 of Pitta sordida. Lineage (NCBI taxonomy): Eukaryota > Metazoa > Chordata > Aves > Passeriformes > Pittidae > Pitta > Pitta sordida. Next base: position 1,655 of record WEKX01025278.1, read on the forward strand.
TTATGGACAAGCAGCTATTTCCACAGTACTGCTAGACAGAGCTGCTCAGTAGAGGCCAACCCTTGGAATCTTCCTGGCTGGCAGATGAAGGTATTTTCTATTTCTCACTAGAACATCAGGAAAGATTTTAATTCATGCTTTGTTAATTAAAATACAAAAGAACTGTTTGGATGGACTACTTTTTGTCACTACTTGCTGAAAATGAAAAAATTCCAAAATCTAAAAAAAAAAATGCCAATGTGACAACCATAACCATAACCTTGCTGTTTGTGAAAAATTGTATGTACCATGAAAGAATGTAGATTTTACATATGAAGACTGTTCACGTAATCCTCTTCCTAAATATCCACTTAACAATCTCATACAGCTGCTAGCAAAAAATGCTGACACTTCAACTGGATGTGGATATAATGTTATTACCTTTCAAACTATCTTTGAGATGGCATACTATGTAGAATGTCAATATAGTATAATTATGTATTGAAATCCTTAACTGGATGAATACATGATTACTAAAGACAGGCAAAGACAGAAGGTCACGAAGAGGACCACTTGTGCCACAAAATTTTATTATCTCTTCAGTATTTTAATCTCCCAGGAATGTGCCAAACTTCTGAAATCACTACAGTACTTTAGACATGGGAGGTATGACATTAAGTCAAGGATACATGGAAATAGCTTGCACTTTTACTACTATTGTCATTTTATTTAATTTAAAATATAAACATCCCACCTTGCCTTCAGTTTGAAGTATTATACTGTTCAAAGTTGTTCTAGTTGAATTTTTATTTTCAAATTTTATCACTGTGCAGTTATAATGTAGAGGGCCAGCTATTTAGAAAATAACATCATAAGTTTTACAATTTTTATTTCTAAAGTTGTTCTTAGTTTTAGTTTTTACAGAAAAAAGTAATTGTTAAAAAAAAAAAGGACAGTTCCAAACCAAAATGTATCTTAAGTTTGGTTCGTCTCAGTTGAAGGGCATCAATCTAGGCAAGTCTTTTATACAGAGAAACATCTCTTAAAACACAAGTATCAGCCAACAGTTCTGATTTTTCACCAGTGGGAAGTACATATTAGCTCCCAGGATCACACCAGTAAGCACACTGATAACTGGCTACATCCATTCCTAAACTGGGATGGCTACTGGTCTTAGCTTTGAACTCTATACAAAGCGTATAGTTATTCCTTCAGCTGGACTCATCTATCTTGCAATTACACTGTAAATGTTGGCTAATATTCAAATTAGGCCAGAGTTTACAGGCTTACAAGGAAGCTTTCAGCTTAATTAATCTGAATGCAACAATGCAACATTCTGATAGCAAAAGTTAGAGTTAGGTTAGGGTTATAATCCTAACCTTTTGTCTTCTCTCATTTCTCAAGTATTAGCCAAAATATATGTGCTTTGCTAAATGATGTGAGCTCTGAATATCTTCTGAGATTTATCATAAGAGCTGATACTTGAACTTAAAACTTTAATGGCATGCTTACAGTCCTATAATTCAGAGATAATTTCATTGAGACTATTCACTAAGTTTAATCAGATCTGAAAAAAAGATAGGGTGGGGAAAGAAAAAAATGGAACTACCAAGTAATGTACCAGAGACGCTTTTTCACAGAGCACCTTTCATTAATTCCAATTTCTAATTAGCTACTGAACATTTGCAAATCATGGACAATGAACATCTACATATCAAGTAAAAAGAAAAAAGCTACTGATATTGCCATGGAGACCAACATTAGGCTGTGAAACATGACTTAATATACTATATGCAGATGTTTCTGTGTGTGTAGGAATCTAAACTTGAATGTCAAGTATGACCAAACCTTTGGATTCCCATTAATTATTTTTCATGTCTGCATTAATTTCCATCTCTAAGTTAGTCCTCTGTATTTACTGTAAGTTATGCAGAATGACTTCCAAGTTGAAACAAGCCTAGCAGTATCCCTGCTGGTTTTGCCAGAGGCAGTCTTTGTTCTGGCTCACCTGGCAGAGCTGTACTGATGCTTGTGCCTCAGGACAACCATAGGTCTCAGCCTCTTCTGTGCTAATATGAAAATGGTACGGTCTGTGGAGTTTCTGAAGGATACTGTAACCCAGATTATTACATGGTCAATCACTCCCCACTAATCACCAAAAAATGCTTAGCATATATAATTTTCTATTACATATTACTTTATGTTATTTTGAAAATTGTAGCTCAGATTTTAATGTTTTTCCCCCTTTTGCAGTGTCTAAAAGCAAAATCACTAACATCTAGTCTTATTTAAAATTCAAAATATGAAAGGTAAAATACTCGGTAACACAAAGTGGCTTGAGGAGAGAGTAAAGGTGCATTGCCTGCATGTGAAAACACATCCAAAGCCATAACAAAAGGAACATATCTCCTTGCACACAACAAACATATACAGTACAGGTTCCTCTTGCTGCATGCACCTAGGAATGAGAGCAGAGAATAATATTCCTGCTCACCTCTTAGAGAATACCCTGCATGGATGCATTTTTTCCTTCTTTTCTGAATGGACTTCAGAAAAAGGCACAGCAGCTGGCCTTAGGACCTAAAACTAGAAGTATCTATGTAGTTTCACAGTATGCGCATTTATTTCTGATACCACAGAGCAGAAACAGGCACAAAGTCATCCTAAAACATTACCACTGAGAAGGCTTCTTTGCCTGCTTGCATAACGGCATAGGGATACTTGTAAGTAGTGATTTTTCCATATAATAACTAACATTTTATTTAGAGAACTGAAATGATATACTCTTAGAAGTACAAACACTGCATGATAAGAAGTAAACAGTTGCATTTTTCCCAAGGGAACAGAAAGATTGTGTGTCCCATAATGAATAAAATATCCAGTTGTTAAGACTACAGATGATTTAATCTCATCTTGACTATTTTTTTTTAAACCTTAAAAGAGAATGGGTGCCAAACTGATTTGCATGAGGTTAACTTCACAAACCTGTGTGAGCCCTCCTCTCTGGAGGCGCCTCACATGCACACACACACACCTGCCCTGGGTGTTTTGCTGCCTGTGTAACATGGACTCTGGTTGTGATATCACCAAGTTACATTACCTTGACTCAGGTGGATAAAAAAGACCTGTAAGAATCATAAAATGGCTCATGTTGGAATGGACCTTAAAGATCATCTATTTCCAACCCTTTCAACCCTCCTTCCATGGACAGGGACACTTTTCACAGGTTGCTCAGAGCTTCATCCAACCTGACCTTTAACACTTCCATGGATGGGGTACCCATCACCTCTCTGGGCAATCTGTTCCAGTCTTTCAACACACTCAGAGTAAAGAACTTATCTCTAATATCTAATCTAAATCTACTCTCTTTCAGTTTGAAGTCATTCGCTCTTGTCTTGTCACTACATGCTCTTATAAAGTAGCTCCCTTCAGGTACTGGAAGACCACAGTTACGTGACCCCTAAGCCTTCTCTTTTCCAGGCTGAACAAACCCAATTCTGCAAGACTTTACTTGTAGAAGAGGTGCTGCATCTCTCTAATCATCTCTAATGGGTCCTCTGGACCCATTCCATCAGGTCCACGTCCCACCTGTGCTGAGGACCCCAGAGCTGGATGCAGTATTCCAGGTGGGGTCTCTCAAGACCACAGTAAGGGGTAGAATCACCTCCCTCTCCCTGCTGGACATGTTGCTTTTGATGTAGCCCAGGACATGACTGGGCATGACTGGCTTTCTGGGCTGCAAATGCACATTGCTGGGTCACAGCCAGCCTCTCATCCATCAGCACTCCCAAGTCCTTAGCAGGGCTGACCTTAATCTGTTCATCCTCCAGCCTAACTTCATACTGGGTTGATTGCTCATTGAAATGGACTGCCCAGGGAGGTGGTGGAGTCGCCATCACTGGAGGTGTTTAAGAGAAGACTTGACGAGGAGCTTAGTGACATGGTCTAGCTGGGGGGTGTAGGGCTGGATGGTCCTGTGGGTCTCTCCTGGCTCGGAGTGGCCTGTGCGTCTCTGAAGAATTCAGGTTTATGTTTACCACTCTGGGACGTGCATTCGGTCTCTGTATGGGTGTTAGATGGTGAGTTGGACTAGATGATCCTTGTGGGTCCCTTCCAACTCATAGTATTCTGTGATTCTGTGATTCCGTGGGTGTTGCGCTGACCCAGGTGCAGTACCTTGCACTTGGCCTTGCTAAGCCTCATGAGATTCACTTCTTGAGCTTGTCCAGATCCTTCTGGATGGCATCTGGTCTTCCAGGTGTGTTCAAAGCACACCTTGGTGTCATTTGCTTTGCACTGAAAATTTGCTTAGAGTAAACTCAATCCCTTTGTTTATGTTTAGGTACTTAATCTGTGCTACTTCCAGCCCTTGATCCCTGAAGGACATCACTCATCACTGATGCCCACTGGGACTCTGAACTGTTGACCACTTCACTCGGGATGCGACTGTCCAAACACTTTCTGACTCATCTAACAGTCCACTCACCTGATACATCTCTCTCCAATTAACAGAGAAGCATGTTGTGGGGGAAGATGTGTAGAGGTAAGAATGGTGAAATTGTAGTCAAGTGGCAGGTTCATTGAGATCGGGTTGCTCTCAGTTTTGTGATTCAAGAAGGATAACCCTAGTGTGGAAAGAAGTGCTGAGTCTGGCTGGGATGGAGACAGCCCTCTGTCACAGCATCCCGTACAGCGCTGTGCCCTGCATTTATGGCTAAAACAACATAACACACCAGTGTTTTGGCTGTTGCTGAACAGTGTCAAGCTTTCTTTCTGCTCCTAGCAAGTAGGTTGGGGGTGTACAAGAAGTTATGAGGGTACACAGAAAGGACAGCTAACCCCAAGGATAAAAGGATATCCCTGACTATATGACATTTTGTTTATCAATAACAGCTCAGGGAAGGAGAGTGATCTTGGATATTTGTGATTATGGTGGTACTTGGTTTCTCAAGCAAGTCATGCATGCTGAGGTTCTGCTTTGCAGGAACTGACTCAGCATCTACTTGCCAAGAACTAGTGTATGAATTCTTTTTGCTTTGCTTTCATGCATGGCTTTTGCTTTCCCTATCAAACTGCCATTAACTTGATCCCAGAGTTCTTCTCACCTTCATTTCACTTTCACCTTCAAGTGAGAAAGCAAGTAGGTGTTGACTGGGGTCAACCTGGCACAAAACACACAAAATTCTAAGAGTTGCCCTCCACTGCTCTAGCTGTTCCTTTATACAGTTATACCTCTTCATTCGTGAGGAACGTGTCAGGCCACGGGCCTCGCAAGAAGCTAAAGTCGCAAAGAAGTGCAGGTCATTTATATGCATGCAGGTCATGCCCATTGCTCCACCCCCAGCCCATCAGGAGTGCTGGGGAGCCTCTTCAACTCCTTCCCACAGGCTTTCACAGCGCAGGGGAGGAAAGGGAAGTCTTTCTGTGCCCTCTCTGCCTGGGGAGACCCCCCGACAATCCCCAGATTTCTCTTTGGCCGCGCTGCTCGCACCCTCTCCCCAGCCCCGGTGCCCATGCCCACTGCGCACCGGTCCCACGCCGTGTGCTGCTCGTCCCGTGCCGCCAGCCCCACACTGCCCGTCCTGTGCCGTCCATCCCACGCCGCCCGTCTCACGCCACCAGCGCTGCGCCACCCGTCCCTGTGCCGTGCGCTGGCCCGGCAGAGCCACATGGCATGGGGGCATTCAGCTGCAGCAGCAGAGTGAGCATGTCCCACTGGCTGCCGCGGCCAGCCCCACTTTCCTGGGGCACTTCCCTTCCCCGCCTGCAACCATGGAAACAGTAACACGTGCCCGGGGTGGGGAAGCTCAGTTCCCCAGCTGACAGGGGTAAGTAGACAGGTGGAGTAACAGGGGACAGTGTGACTCATGGCCCTCCCCGGGAGGCCAGGCTGGGGCTGCCCCACAGGGAGCTCTGGCACCACCCCTCGGCAAGGCAAATCCTTGAATCAAAACTGCGATAAATTCTCCTCGCAAATGGGTGGGGTCGTAATGCAGAGGTCACAATGCAGTGGGGATTCACTGTATATAAATACAGTCATACCTCACAATTCGCAGATTATTGGTCTCCTGGGGGTTCTATGAATCGCCCAATCTGTGAAGAGTATTTGCGGGGAAATACACGAAATACACGAAATCGTGAATCTGGAAAGTGCAAATACGTGAGGTATTACTGTAGTTAGAAAGTAATTTTAAAAAGTTTTAGCAGAATGTTGCTATCAGTTTTAAGTGATTGCCTCTACCCTCCCCTTCAAGACAAGTTCATAACTGTTACTGTCTCTCTGGTTTACTCACTGGTAACAGATCTACTTAGTGTCCTGAGCTCATAGAAAGTTTTTGGGATGAAGGAAGGGGGAAGAAATTCGACAAAGGCAATGGTAGAAGAAAACTATCTTGTTGCTGAGTTTTTAAAAGATTTCTATGGATTTGGACACTGAAATCACTGTTAATTTTTACAGCATCTTAAAGAAAATATTATTGCAAACCCTTTGGAAAAGTATAATCTAATTCTCTAGATATGCACTTTCCATCATTTAATGAAGCTCATATGAGAAACAGTGCAGATATGAACAAGGAAAAGAACTGGAAGTTACTTCCTGATTTATCCATATGTTTTCTGTGCAAGCTATCTGCATTTAAGTCTGAACATAAATTTACATTTTTCCTTTTATAGGTTGCAAATTTAAGTACAGGATATATTACGTAATTTTCTGTAGACTACATAGCATGCCCGCCAAAGGATAAAACCAGTATCTCACAGGGATGAGAAAAATGATGGCATTCAGCAATATAATATCACACACAGTTTTATGGTGATGAAGCAGGTAAGTTGTGCCACAATATAAATGATGCAATTTTAACAAATTGCATTTGAAAGTACAATAATGGACCAACAACAGAATTACTCTCAGATCCTGAAGATGTTATTGGTAATAGCTATTAGTAAAAAGGCATTGGTAATACATGGTTACATCTTCGTACTTAGGAGTTTAATGCAAGTGACATGAAAAGCACAATTTAATGTTACACAGATCGATACCCTAATGAAACAATGTACTATTCTCCACTTTTAAAATAAATTAAATTACATTTTAATATTTTCGTCTTAATTTACATTTGTACTCTCCATGCTGTGTTTGATATCCTGTCTCGTAATTGGTTCTCTAGGAGCATTTACTGTAATAGTAAACTACTCCATGCTTTTATGTTCCAAGCATACCTGAACTGTTGTCATTTCCTCCAACAAGCAAACAAAACTACAGGGAACAGCTGCAGGTTGAACTTGCACAAATTGGTACACCATAACAGGCAATTATTGCTGCAAAGTTCTGAATTAAAAACATACAGTTCTACAGTGTGGGAGCTGGTGCAAGTGTCAGGCCAGAGTTGCATGCCACTCAGCTCAAGGTGCCTCTAGCAGGCTTTTGCCTGGGGCACATCCAGATGGCAAGCTATAAACCAACTGACCATAAGAGTCAGTCACTGCCCTGAAAGGAAATCCTCAGACAGACTTTGCTTAGAGCAGGCTACAGGGAACCAAGGCTTCTCCTGGAAAAACTTGGACTAGTTAGTCTTTAGGATGTCATACCCATGATGCCACTCGCATTATGGGCCACACTGTCAGCTACCACAGGTATAAAGCACAGCTGGTTCATGTGATCAGTAAGGTACATCTAACTAATGGCTATTCCTTTATGAGGTTCAGAATTGACAGGAATTCTTAGGATCCTACCAGCTAAGTAACAGAGTAATATGCTTTTCTGACTTCTGTCAGCAAGTGTACCCAGTCACCACGTAGTTTCTCCATGTTACATATCAGAGTAATCATTACTAATTTCCTGTAATGGGGTCCCATATCTACTTCAGAGTTGATGTTCCATTAATGTCTTCTCCCAGTCAAGTTCAAAAATCAATCTATGAAATAATTACCAGTTGTGAGGATGTTATGATTAATACGAACAGAAATTTTAATCAAAATGGAAACAATGCTCCTGTGATATCTTTCAGAATACCATTTTATGCTGAAAAATCATAATCATATGAATCACTATGGAAAGACTTTATATGCTACAAAAAAACAACCAAACATTTATTTTTCTTCTTATCCTTTGCCCCAACCTAATTATAGCCTCGCAATGAAGTTTCAGTTGCCTGTATAGCTATACATAATCTATTTACCAAGCTAGGTACCAAAAACATTTGTACCCTTTACCAATGGATCAAAAAGGATGGTTAGACCAGAGATAAGCAGCATTTGCATGACCTCAGTGTGTCTACACTGGGCTTTTAACTAATGTGAGCTGCCATACTGAAACACTTTGAACAAGAGCATAGTTTGTAAGTATCTATATTCTGTAAGTAATTACCTTTCAGCAGAACAGTGACAGTCTATATTTTAATCACATTAGAGATGTAAAAAAATAATCCAGAAAATGTCAAAATCCTGAACACATTTGAATATCTTTATGACCACAACAACATTATCACATTAATTCTCCTGTACATGGATTCTATGTCATTTGAACCATCATCTATGAAAGTCATTTGAGAAACTATTTAGTCCTTACCTAAATATTGAAGTTATTTCATCAGAAACAACTCATTTCACCTGAAGACACTTGGGTAAACTCATCAGAAAAAAAAAAATCAAGACAAGAAGTATGTGCATAGCTTAACAACAACACTCCCATTACAATGAGGAATGTCATAATGTCAGTTCTGGATTTTTCCCTGCTTCACATCAGTCAGAGATATCTAGTATGTCATGAACTGGGACAGAACTAAATCTGGTATTACCCAGATCTCCTAGTGTCATATTTTAAAGCCTATATATGAAAAACTATTTAAAAATCTGAAGATATTTTAAAAACTTCTGTTACAACACCTAGAAATTATACAGAGAACATAGAAATTCTCACAGTATATTTCAAGATCAATAAGAATGACTTCGAGCAATCTAAGCTCAGAAAGCACCAGTCTGAAAAAAAATTATTTGTATTGCTTTTTGAGGCGGTGAAATTCTACTAAGAGTAACCTAAGAAACATTCACGTTACACTGAATATTAAGATAGTGTCTTGATACTACATGTGATTGTAATTTGAAAACCAGAGTATTTTGTTGATAAAACAAAAAACCATAATGTCCAACAATTAAACCAGGAGGTCATCGCCGGAGACATGAACGGGCGCCGGAGAAGCGCTGGACGCCGGGGGCTGGCTTGGACTTGTAGGACTTTTGGGTCAGGGACACCCGGGCAGCCAAGACTTAAACCATTACCTCTCCTGGGAGCACAGCGATGAGGGGCGCAGCAAACAGGGGCAAGGCAAACAGAGACGTTAACTGCAGGGGGCTTGGGCAACTGCGGGGGGCTTGTAAATAAGCAGTAAGAGGCAGTTTGCGCGGCAGTTCGCACAGGCTTGGCAAGCAGGCAGGGTAGCAGACGCTTTCTTGGCAGGTGCTGTCCCTCCTTCCTACCCCTGCCAGTCATGGCCAGAACAAGATGGATGAAAGCCACAGCCAAAGCCACAAGGGAGGCTCAGACCCAAACTACCCCTGTGTCAGTGGATGTGGCTGTCCAGACTCCTGGCTGCAGGGAATGCCTGAACCTGATGGTTGACCTGGAGGACAGCCTGCAAAACATCTGTGTCCAGTGTGAGCTGGTAAATGACCTGCTCTNCCCACAGGGAGGTCTGCTGCCTCCCTGGGGCCCGGGTACGGGACACTGCTGAGATGTTGCCTAAACTAATTCAACCTTCAGGCTATTACCCCCCGCTGGTCCTCGAGGCTGGTAGTGAGGACATCAAGGAGAGGGGATCCAGAGAGATTAGGGAGGGGTTTAAAGAACTTGGTCAATTGATCAGTGGGACAGGAATGCAGGCAGTCTTTTGCTCTGTCCCTGTAATGGCAGGATTGGACTCTGAAAGCAGCAGGAGGATTCTTGCTCTTAATAAATGGCTTAAGGGCTGGTGCCACCAGAAAAACGTTGCATTCTATGACCACGGGGTGTCCTTCACCAA
>WEKX01025278.1:12385-23332 GCA_013390025.1 Pitta sordida
GTCCTGGCTTACTGGTGGTGTACCAGAAGACTGGAAATTGGCTAATGTGACACCCATCCACAAGAAGGGAAGGAACACTGATCTGAGTAATTACAGACCTGTCAGCCTTCAGTGTGCCCAGGTGGCTACAAGGGCCAATGGCATCCTGGCCTGTATTAGGAACAGTGTGGTCAGTCGGATTAGGGAAGTTATCCTTCCCCTGTACTCGGCACTGCTCAGACCACATCTTGAGTACTGTGTGCAGTTCTGGGCTCCCCAGATTCAGAAATACGTTGAACTGCTTGAGAAGGTCCAGAGAAGGGTGACAAGGATATTGAAATGACAAGCCCTATGGGGAGGGTCTACGGGAACTGGGGTTGCTCAGCCTGGAGAAGAGGAGGCTCAGAGGTGACCTGATTGCTGTTTACAGCTACCTGAGGGGAGGTTGCTGCCAGGAGGGTGTGAATCTCTTCTCTCAGGCTGACCACACCAGAACAAGAGGACATGGCCTTAAACTATGCCAGGGGAGGTTTAGACTGAAGGTTAGGAAGAGGTTTTTCACAGAGGGAGTGTTCTCTCATTGGAATGGTCTGCCCAGGGAGGTGGTGGAGTCGCCATCCCTGGAGGTGTTTAAGAGAAGACTCAATGAGGAGCTCTGTGGCATGGTCTAGATGGTGGGAGGCTTGGATGGATGGAGTGTGGTGCCCATGGTTCCACGCGTGTGGACCTGTTCCCTGGGTGGGCGTTCGCTTGGGAGTTGGACTAGATGATCCACTGAGTCCGTTCCAACTCACAATTACCTGTGAACTTGTGAACTGTTTCACTGTTCCACAACTGTTCTAGTTGCATGTGATTTCAGACTGTGGTGCTATTTATTGTTACTTAATTGCACTCAGCCCATAGGAAAAAAATACTATATTTCAGTAATGTAGATTAGTGAGGAAAAATGAGGCATCCAAAGAACAGCAGAAAAAATCACCAACATATCATTTTCATAAATGAGGTTAGACAGCGAGGTCCAAAAATACTCAATCAAATGACTGTCACCCAGGAAGTCTACGGCAAAGCTAAGATGCTAACACAGTTATTTCAAATCCCAGTTTGGTGCCCTACCATGTATAACTAGCCTATCTCTAAGTTTATACCTGTGCAGACCTTGAGAGAAGTAGTTTAACACTAAGAAGAAATACAAAAAACATACATTAAGTTGTTCAGCTTGGACACTATGTTAGATATAGCTTATCCTGCTTTGCTCAAATAGTTCACTTATTTTGTTTAAAAACACCTATGTCAAAAAGACACTATTTTCCCTGTACTGAATCAGTTCAGGAAATGGTTTTGTTAAATAACTCAAGGTACAGAAAAAAAAATAAAATCATACATTGCTCAGCCTGTGTGGACTGATACTTCTAGCTCCTTGTTTAAATAGGCAGGCAGAAAAAACTGCTCATACTTGTTATTCAGTGGGAAAAAGAGAATGCAAACTTGTGCCAAATTTTAAGTGTTATGAATTTACATCAGCTCAGAAATATGTGCTTCTGTACACTGAATTTCAAAGTGGGTTAGATTTTTCCTCTGTTCCTTAAAATGCTTTTCCCTTCACTATAAAAATATGTCATGGTGGGAAAATGAAAATACAACAGACTGACTTTTGTAATCCAGTATGTGTGACACTTATACAGTGTATCTTCATGATGAAAGCTGCAAACTGTTGTTTGCTTAGGCTTAAATTTTTCATCAATAGATAATGAGTTATAGGTCTTGCTTGTGAACACCACCAGCTCTGATAATTCTAAGACAGAAACTTTACCTAAATGAAATGACAAATACCGATGTGTTTCTTGTTTCTCTTCTCGTTTTATCTGAAAATAGAATTATTTTTATCTTGCTCCACCACAACAAAACCCCTTTGTCTATTATTTGCTCTACAAATCCTTCTGTAATCAATATCCAACATTTGGTATGTCAGTTATATGAAGAGGTTCAGCCATTTTGAAAGTGTGTTTAAAACTCTGGTTTTTAGTTGCCAACATTTGTTCTCAATGTTAAAAAGGCAAGCACTAGTGCAGACAATGGATGATCTAGAAAAAGCACATACTGGATGCTGAAAACACCTGAAGAGCCAAAAGGAAATTTTTTTAATTCAAACCAAAGAAATAACAAAGCTATGCACTCAAAAATGCCAGTTTAGCAGTGGATAGAGTTGACAGGGTTAAAAGAAGTTTTGACTCCAGAGAAACATATTAGCACTATGATGAATTTTTATTATTACTAGATTTTCTGTAGTTTCAGGATTTTAGTTTCCCCTATTACTAATGCAGTTTGTAAAGAAAAACAAAATGCAGTCATGCATAACAGAAATCTTCTATGTTCTTAACAGCATGAATAATCCCAAGCTTCATCTCACTGTCTTGGGAAAAAAGGGGATGGCAGGCAGCAATTGTTTCTGCACATTGCTTGCATTGCAGAGGATGGGAACTGCATTATGCCAGCTGTTTGGCGCAGGAATAAATCAATATTGGCCGAAGGGTCAGACCAATATATTGAGATGATATTTATTCTTCTATCTGTCATTCTTCTCTCTGCCCTCATGCAGACAAACCATAATAAAACTGATGAGTAATAGTGAACATATCGGAGAGGCTGATGTCACCAGAGGAGAACTCAAAGCCAAGGCAGGTGCTAAAGTAGCACTGCTCATCCTGGAAGGTGCCTTTGGCTGTGTCCCTCTCCCTTCTATTTCCACACCTTTCCTGTCTAAAGGAGCTTCCATCTGTTTCATTTTCAGATGATCTCGTTTCAGAATTTGTAAGTCAGAGCAAATGAGGCTGACAGGTGAAATAGAAGCACAGATTTTTTTCTTAAATTGCCTTGTTCTGTTTACTAATTAATATAGTGATTTGGCATTTAGAATATTACAAATTTTCTATTTAGAATATTTTTGTGCAATTATTTAATGGTCCAAGGCCAACACAGATAAGATGGCATTCAAACCTAACACCCAGAAACAAAAGTATGCAACCTGTGTTGAGATTTTGTATGCTTAAAGCCCAACAAAAACTAAGCAACTATTTCAGCAGTATTTTGATGTCAGAGGAATATATATTTTATGCCCATTTTATAAAATATGACAGCACTCTGATCCTGCAGGGTGACAGAGACAGTAACGCCAGATGCTTGCTTACTTACAGTGTTAAAAGTTTGTTTCTACATCTCTATTGTAAACATGCACTGTACTGTTTACCAGATAATCTTCTCCCTGCAGAAGCTTGTTGCTGTGACAACCTGTTGGAAGATCCAGGATGCTGAAGTGACTGCTGTGGATGTGCACACAACATAAGAGTTCAGAAAATCGTTAAGGCTGGAAAGGCTTCTTAGATCATTGAGTTCAACTGTTCTTCAGGTCCAGGAGAACCAAGTTAAAACAACAGAAAAGTCCATCTGCAACACTGCTGCAAGGAGTATTTCTGCAGTTATAAATCCACTAAGAATTAGTCTCTCTGTACCAAAGAGAACATGAAAAGACGGAATCGGCGTAAGAGCAGTCTATTCATTTCTGGTGAGCTTTTTTGCTCCACTACAAACTGTAATCCTGAACTCCTCAGAGACCACCTAAACATGGGCTTATCACCCTGATGGCTCATTTTCAAGCCAGCTGGAACTAAGATGCTCTTTTGTAGACAGGTTTTAAAGTGACCTTGACTATGTCATAGTTCTGCCGTACTTCCAATGCTAAGTTTGAATTTTTATTTACTAGAAATAATTTCTTTTAATAATGAAGTACCAGGTTAATTTGTACATTAACAAACACAGGGAAAGGATAATTAAGTACTAGTAATTCATGCAACAAATAAAACCCATATCCTTAATGATTAGCCAGAATGGTTACAAATATGTGCAAGCATTTCTCAAATTTAGTAATCTTACATAGAAAAGGTAGTCTAAAAGTGATTCCTTGCACATTTTGGAAGCAGTCTTGCATTTGGAAACTCCATAACCCCACTCTCATCTTCCCTCTTCAACTCGCACATGCAGTAGTTTTGCACATATTTTTATAGATTGTTTGGATTATCTCAGTCTGTCCTACTGATGATGTCATACAAGAAAATGTATTTGAAGATATTCAGAGGGAATCCCCTGTGTTTCACACTGTTCTCACTGCCTCTGTTCCTTCCACTGAGCACTACTGAAAAGAGCCAGGCTATGTACTCTCTATTCAGTACTTACCCTAGATTCCACCTAAGCCTACCCTAGGCTAAACAGTGCCATGCTCTCACAGCCTTTCCTCATAGGCGAGATGCTCCAGTCCCTACCTCATTGTGGTGGCCCTTCACTGGATGGTCTCCAGCATGTCTGTCTCTCTCTTGTACTGGAGAGCCCAGGACTGGTCCCAGCACTCCAGTTGTGGCCTCACTAGTGCTGAGCAGATGAGAAAGATCTCCTCCTTTAACAGAGCCAATACTTTGCCTAAGCCTTCACTACATTATCCTTATAAATGTGTAGGGCACATTGCTGGCTCATGGCCAACCTGGTGTAAACCGAGACCCCCTTTTCCTTTTGGGCAAAGCTGCTTCCTGGACTGTGTCTCTCCCACTTGCCATAGCCATTCAGAGATTACCAAGAATGACACCACAGTGACACCATCTCACATGGTGCTTGAGTGCATTGCATCAAGGCTGATGGATTTATCTGTCTCCAGTCTGCGTGAGGATTCTCTAAACTGATCCTCTTCTACCAAGGGTAGTAGTTGTAGAAAATTAGTCACATAGAGATAAGTAGTGGATGTATTCATAATATGTACCTTTGTGCAGATCAGAAATCAAATCACAGGATAGTGAAGATATCCAAAATTAAAATAAAACAAAAACAAAACCTGAAGTGGTATTTAACCCATCAGAATTAGTCCCAAGCTACTGCTGCCACTCTGTTCTTTAATGCACTTCCTTTCAGGCAGCAGAACAGACTTTATTCTTTTCTGCCTGGAATTCAGCAGCAAGGGTTCTTTATTGCTCACAACATTTTTTTTCTGTATTTGTTTAATCAATAGATTCATTTTATGTAACAAAACACAATCAGGACTTTTAATCAAGCAGATTTAAGGATCTGCTTTTAATTACAGGCAGACAAACAATCATAAAAGAATTGGAAGTTAGAGGAGGTATTAAAGACTAATTTAACTATTTTCTTCCTAAAACAAAAATGTTAGCTTTTCTAGCTTATTTTGCATTGTACCAGCACCAAGATCTGTACATTCAGGAAATATTTTCATGTCGATATTACAGTATAATAACATCAAAATCTTGCTTAATTATAACAGCACAGATCAGGTTTCCCCTGAATTGTATTACCAAAAACGTTTCTCAAACACCATTGCCAAATGGCTTGTTCAAACCTCTACAGAAAGGGCACTACTCATTGAGAAACAGTGTCAGATCTTTGCTGTCAGAATTATCCACAGGGGACACATTTTGCCATCTCATAATGTTTCTAAACCTTTTGAATCACTTCTGTGGTCTCATAAAGATTTCCCTTGATACCCTGTAAACAAAAGGTCAGATCTGCATTTACCCAGGTTCCACAGTTATGCGAGATTTATCACTGCATTATCTGAAGACATGGTCTGGGCAAGCAAGATGGAGCACTGTATTTCATTTCAAGCAGCCGAAGCCTCCAGCTCTTATTTTGCCATTTTGGTGTTCTTTTCTCTTTTTCCCTTAGCAGAACTGAAAACAATGTTCAACAGAATATTTTGGCTTGTTTTCTTGATCACCTGAACCATTCAATTAAAAAATTAAGAGATAAAATAAGCTATTCCTGTAAAGTAGCACTAGAAAGAAATTGTGAATCTTTTGTTAGGTTTGGCTGAGCAGTCTTTAAGTAAACTAGCTATCTAGAGATTCATTTTTTGCACAAAAATTAGTCCTGATTATCAAGCATCGAAGAAGCAATAACAGATTAAACATTGTGAGTCTGGAGAAGCTTTACATAATAGAGTGCAGTTATTCTAAATCAAATAACAAAGAAACAATTTTTTTTTTCTTCTTCGTTTACTTTGGGCATTTGACAGAACTTTCAGCACAGATTGTTTTCTCTGCAGTGCCATTTCTCTCTGCTGTCTCTAGTCAGACAGCACTAGGCACAAGCGAAGGACCAGAAGCTATTTTAAAGTTTTTGCTTCCATCTCTCTGTTTCCTTTAATTAGCTAGGTTCATGTCCACGTTTTCCCTTTAAGCTAGAAATCGCTTGAGCTCTTAGTGTGAGGTTTTAGCAACAGATGGTACACTTTCCTCTGAGTTAATTCTGAACCAGTATCTCAGGGTTGAGATTGCTAGAGGTGTTATCTTTCAGCAGAGATCCTGATTTTATAATCATTACCAATCCAAAGCCTGCTTTAAAGAACAAGTTGTTAAGCTCTGCTGTGGCTTTATTCTGTGTCAAACAGCGGCTTCAATGCATCTAAGAGAAATATGCTACCAGAATGCTGAAGATGCAACAGTGAAATAGGGTACTACATGAAGCATTGCTCTCTATTTCCTAAAACAGCCTTCCGCTCAAGGTCTCATGCAAACAACACCCAAATTTCTAAAAGTCCTTGCCAATACCAATGGAACAGCTTTCCTCAACCTGGGATGAAGGCAAAAGTAATAAAATACAAGGAGAACAAAGCTGGAAAGGAGCATAAGACAATTTCATAAATTTAAAGGGGAAACAGGAGTTAGTTCTTCGCCAGCAAAATAGAGAGAGCAGTGTAGTGAATCCATGGAAGCCTGAGAGGATGAGCAAAACCGTGAAAGAAAGAGTGGCAATGGGAAAGGCAGACTAGACTAAACTACAAAACTGAGATCTGATGGTAGGAAATCCAAGAAACTCTAGAAAGATGTTGGGAATTTCACAGACAGACACAATATACACGTATTTTTAATTTACCATGTTCTTACAATAAGTCCAGTATTAGCATCATGGGTCATGAATGTATTAAAATATGGAAATAAAGGGAAAATGAAACTAAATTAGCTTGGCTCTCAGTATTCTTGCTTCCTTGTATGAAGGGCAAAATTCAACTGAAATGTTTCCTGAGGCAGAGAAAGATTAAAAGAAAATTAATGGTACTCTATGGGCACAAATAACATTTCATAGAGTTTTTCTGTGGTTATCATATACCTGAAGGCTAAATAAAATATTAAGTCTGAGTGAAAGTTCTAATCATATGATATGCATATGCTTTTACTTCTTGTTGCCAAAATCAATTCCATTGCACCAATGAGTGAACAGCTGAAACTGTAAAGAGTCCTACTATTTTGACCACTGACCAAAATCTCTACACATTTAGGTATCAAAAGTTTAGATAAATATTCTGTTTGGTTAGGGTTTTTTATCCAAGAGATTGTTTACCCAAGAGATACTGAGGATACTTAATTTACATAGACCTTTTACACAGTAGCCTCTGAATCCTCCCAAAGGAAATCTCATTTGTCCTTCAGCTGACTTTTGAGCATATTGACCTTTATCCTTATTTATGTCCATTACTTTAGAGCTACCATAACATTGTGCATAATTTATTTCATAAGGGATCCTTAAATTTGTCTGCAGGTAGGACATTTGTCTACAGCAATTTAAAATCAAAACTCCACCACTTATTCCCATTAATTAGACTTGTGGAACAACTGTGAACTATTAAAACATGTATGACATGATGAATAGCCTTTATGCTAAACACTGTTCTCTGGTCTTCTCTACTCCTTTCACCACTCAAAATTCACCATGTCATCACTACTCATTTCAGCAGTTCTCCTTCTCTTTCTTTCTTTCTCTCCCCTGTTCATAAATCCTGTAATACTGATTATCCTGTAATACTGATAATAATGATAATACTGATAATACTGTAATACTGATAATCCTGATATTTTGTGATATAAACTGTTAAAATCATCATATTCATATTTCTTGCATAAAAGTGTATAGAAGTGAACAACCCAAACATTGCTGAAAATACAGACTATAAACCAGTATTATAGCTATGGTACAAAACCAGGAGGGGTTCAAATATGCTTCTTTTGCTCAGACAGATAAGCTCTTGTGCCTCTCTCTCTAGAAAATATAAAAAGTAGGGAGGATTTTTTTGGCCCTGAAGCACATATAAGCTCCTGGCCTTGGAGGACAGGACCAGGAACATACCATCTGTCTGACTGTTCATTCCCGTGGGAGGAAAGCAGGGCACACAGGCAGAAAGAGAGCTACAAATCATGGTAAGAAGTTCTTCACTCAGGCAAACCGGGACAAAGGTGGCATGGAAGTGTGCATCTGTCCTGCAAGTTACACACAACCTCAACAGTGGCAAATTATCTGCTGAGGTTGAAAAGTGATGCCTTACTGTAAGAATTTTTTTCCAGAATGAGTTAATTATTTTTCTCCAAAGATTTTTACAAAATGAATAGGCTAATGGTTTATTAAATCGGCATTTATAGTTTATATACTTAGCCTTGCTTTTAAATTCTTTGCCATAGCCTGTACCCCAGTTTAATCATTTTTCATTTAAAATGCAAACCCTTTGGGGAACAAATAAATAAAGAAATTTAAAAAATCAGAAAAAGTATGCAATAAAACACTTAGAAAATGCTTTCCCCAAATCATATTCAACTTTGATCTCCCTGTTTATCCCCCTATTTTATTTACTAGTTATTTACAAATTGCTTGATGGTATTCTCCAAACACAGGACTATATTTATGGAGTGCCAGACAATGCCCCAGTCCCATTCCCCAGAAGTACTTAAGGGCCATCGCAGTATGAAATCTTAAAATTAAAGGGTTCTCATTGCTTTTCTGCATACCATATCATAGCACTGCTGAATAAGGCTCTGATACTCTTCAGAAGATCTCCCTAGAAACCAGATGTTTGTTGAGGTTTTAAACTGGTACTTACTGTATCATACTAAAGATACCATGCTGTGAGAAACATGTAATGCACTTGATGTGTGTGCTCATCCTCTGGCATCTGCTGACTGAACAAGGATCCCTAAGTGACTTGTAAATAGCATTTGCAAATAAAAAAATACACACCTTAACTCATCATTTGGGATTAAGCCAATTTAAAGATACTTTTGTTTAGCTCTGATTTCCTTTAAAGACATCTAGGGATGGATCAACTCCTGTTGCTCTCTCTAGAAATAGAAGATAATCGTAAGGATGAGAATTTTTTGCTGAAGAAGATAGCTTCCTTGACAGGAATTTATTTCATTCAAGAAACCTTTCAATTGGTAAGTTTTTCTCTCTCTTCTATACTAAAGGTTTTGGTTAGTGTTGACAGTGTCTGGCCTGTGGTCAATACAATACAATGTACTTGACAGAAGTGAGAAGCCTTCTGGAATTGTGAGCAATTTATATTGTCCAATAGGCTGTGCATCATGCAGTAAAGAGTAACATCAAATGTCAAATCTCTTTTTTTCAAAAACAACAAGGTTTGCATTAATAGTGACTATCATGGATAGTAACAGCCTGTTTTAAACTAACACTGATTCTTTTTGAAGTGAAGGTATAGGAACAGAGCAATGCAGTGCACAAACAAACATCAGCCAAGGTTACTTCAGCCAAGTAGAAAAGTTATAGGAAAGGTAGAGAGCTATAAAGCTAAAAACTCTTAATAGGTGGAAGTGGATAATACTCGTTCGCTTTAAAAAAAGTCTGCTTATTTTAATAGCAGATAAACATAGCAATATGGAAATACATTAGTGTAGAATATCTTATATAATTTTCCCTTGCATATGCAAAACTGTTAAAGAATTAGAACAGCTTCACACCTCTCCGTCAAAATGTTAAAAGCAGATTTCTCACTTTGGACACTGAACTGCTCGCCAGCCAGGTTTTTCCAATAAAACCTTTTCAGCTCCTTGTGGCTGGTCTCTGGACACTGACTGTCTTTCCTCCCCGTTGAACTTTTGTATCTAAATGCATTAGAAAAAGTTCTGAATATTTAAGCAGAGCTGAAGACCAAAGCAGACAACATGCAATGCTTAATGACAATTTTGATCTCATTCATATGCACCACAACCTTATTCACCTTACATATAGTGCTGGCCCAATTCTAAATGTCTCCGATCCTGGAATGAACATCTAATTCAAATGATGTTTACAGAACTTAAATAGAAATACATCAGAAAATATGTTAGATTAAACCAGAAAAAACTGTTTCTCAAACCTCATAAGCTTCAATCCAATCTTATTATCCAATTATTATCATTTTGCCCTTTCATAGGCTGACAAACAATGTGAGATCTAGAGTCTTAACCAGAGCAAATCAGCGAGGAATCTCACATCCTACGTCAAGGAGAACACGTTGGAGAATGTCTCCAGACTGTTTGGACAATCCACAAGTTGCATTTAGGCTGCACAGAACAGACAAGTTCAGCTCTCTGAAGTCCATCTCACCTTTCATGTAACAGGGCCTCACTTCAGAAGATGTAAAATCACCAATCACGGTAGTGCTCAAAAGGCTTTTGAGGACGTATGTGGTTGCCAGCAACCTGACAAGGTAAGCATGTAGGCTTTTTTGTTTAGGATAGGAAATAGGACAAACATCACTAGGATGGAATCCACAAAAGGCAGAATGCTGAACAGGGAGGCATTAGTCTGAGTCCCAATACCTCATAACGAAAAGCTGTTAGAACATGCACCCAGAACGTAGGAAAACAGTGTGATTTCACTGTTCAGACTCAGTCTATTTGATTTTCCTAGCGGGGTGCTCTAAGCTCCCCCTTATTGTGGAGTGGGAAGCTTTAATCTCTCCACCGAAGCTATTTGACTTTTCAGAGAACAGAACACTGCAGCTGCACTGTGAAGACAGATGAGAGCTCCTGATCCTGCTCCAATGGCTGCTCAATACACCTGATATGCAACAAAACATAGACCACATCTCTCATTTCCTCTCCCAAACATGTGTCTCAATGGCTATACACAGAATCACAGAATCACAGA
>WEKX01025285.1:280-13529 GCA_013390025.1 Pitta sordida
CGGGTTTTTTCATCTATTTTGTTTTATAAGTGGAAAGAAGTGGTTTATACACTTTCATTGTATTGTCTCCTCTATGACTGATATCTAAGCAAGAGCTTCTTTTTTTTTTTTTTTTCCCTGTAGTCCATTTGCTCTACTTTTTAGGTTAGGTAGACATTTAGCAGAAATAAGGAGATGCTGCTGGAGTGTTTCCATATATCTTTAAATATTTTACTCAAAACTCTACATATTTTCCATTTTTACCAAATAAAACACGTTTGCAGTTTTAAAAGACCTATTCTGCCTGTGCTTCTTTATCTCACTTTCTAGTCTTTTATCCTGTTTCCATGGTAGCTTCAATTAAGCCTTCATCATTCTTCTCATCTATCAATCTATTTGAATAGTTTCATATTTAAATTACTTTATCCACTATACATAAAAAGTGGTTGATTTTTAAAAAAAAAATTTCTCTATTAAGGGTAATATTTAATGGACATGTGTTTAAAAAAATGTCCAGCTGATGCATAGCATCTGATCACCTTTCCAGGATGAAAATTATTGTCTTCTATGGAAAGCCCATCAGTGTCCCCACATCTGTATTAGTAGTACAGTAAGATAACTGAATGTAAAGCCCAGTCTTATGTTCCACTTGCCACAGCATGCAGTGGAGCAGACAATACACAGGAAGAGCCTCAATGACTTTCTGAAAAGCACTGTTCTTCCACATTGGGAAGACATCTCAACTTCTACATTAAAGAAGTCCTGAAGTTAGTCTATAGTTGTGCCAGCAGCTGGAAATCTGGCCCGAAAGATGAGATAGTTTGAAGAAAACTGAGTATTGACTTCTGTTCCTCAGAATGATTCTGCATATCTTCAAGCAATAAGTCTTTAGTGATGCAGTGAAATATATTTATGTTCTATTGAACACTAACACAAATTCCATCTTTTAGCTTTATAGTATGGCAATAGCTGTTGTGACTCCTAACAGAATTCCCTGGTCTCATGCTTTTCAGTTAATGAAATCCAGGAAGGACTTGTAAAAAATTTAGCATTTCCTGCAGCCTGTGAACTGTTATTGAATCCAAGATTACACATTTCAGTATATTGCTGTTTAAACTTTGGTAATGGTCTACCTGGTCAGCAGCACAGTATTTTTGTTCAAGTAGGTGGGAGGTATCCACGAAGTTCTGGAGGTTGGTGGGAGTCTGGGAAATGTCAGTGATTATTTTTGCTGATTGGAATAGTTCAGTGAAGGTCAGAGTAAGGAAAAGGGATGGGAAAACTTGAGGGAGCCTCTGGGTGCTCAATATACTGGTAGGGGCCAGCACAATTTCAGGACGTGTCCCTAGGAGGATGGTGAAGAGCAGAAATTATTGAACTAGAGTTTCAGTGAAAAATGTTTGTTTTGTTAGGAGTTTCAGAGAATGTTGAATTCAGAGAATTTGATGATCAGCATTACTGAGTTGTGCCTTAGTCTGTCCCTAGGTAATACTTTAAGCGATATAATGAGGTAATACATTAATATGAGCGATAATGCAGAAAATTAATGTGCTGTTTAAGGCACTTTCAAATTTGTTTTCCTAACGTATTTGCTATATATACTATAATTAAACATCATCTAGCAAGTGAGCATAGAAATTCCTAGATTTTATAACTGAGGCTAAAGGAAAATGAAACTTTATGTAAAAATGAAGACAACAAAGTAATGAAAAATATCTTTGTTTATAAAACTCAACTCTCCTGCTAGCAACCAAAACAAGAGTTAGTACAACTCAGCAGGTACTCACCATTACATTATAGTCCTCTCTGAACTTACAAACTTGATCCAAAAGACAAGGTTAGAACTGGTGGGGAAAAAACAGAAATTATTCTCTAGATGTCAGCATTATTAGGTTCAGGTCTACTATATTGTTTTATTTTTCTGGGAACCCACTGCCAAGAGAGAGTGAAAAAGAAATACTAGAAAATAAGTTAGTGTGTTGATTTACCCCAAGAGGTATTGAGATTTTCATAGAAAAACAGGAAAGAAACAAACTCACAGAGCCCATCAATCAATATAGCCCCCAGTAATGTCACTGATTATTAAAGTTGTCTAAGAAACTGGCCCGATACCACCCACAGGAGTCAAAATATATTCGATTTGTTATAAAGGCTGTTGTCATTCTAACAGTAATGACGAGTCATTTTCCTCTATTTAATGGATTTTTCTGCCTTAACTCTCTGCTTCCTTCGTACCTGTATTTTAAATGACATTAACTGTTACTGTATGCCAAGTAGTATACCTAGTTTCAAAACATCTAAAATATAGATACTTCTGTTGAAAAAAATAAAACAAAGCAGACCTCTCAGCACTTACTACTAAACCTTGCAGTCCTGCCTACATGAGCTGTCATGACTTTTATTAGCAGCAATGTTCTCATTCAGGTTAAAACACCTTGTCCTTCTGACAGATTAAAGCACTTGTTATATTTCTCCTGCTGCACAGTCCACATACTGAGGGTTTTTGTTTGGTTAGTTGATTTTGGTTTGTTGGTTTGTGGGTTTTTTCATGTTTACAGGGCCTCTGGGCTATGAAGTTTCCCTGGGCACAGAAATAATGTACTACTGTTTCCCCTAGCAGACTTTCATATGTGTCTTCACAGAATAGGGACTCTACAACCCTTGGTCAGTGTGTGCCTCCTCATCGAAGTGAAATATGCCCTTTTTCATCCAGTCCACCATGTCACCACTTTGCATTCAGAATTTAATAAGCATGGGCATAAGATGGCCATAAAACATATTTTCTTTAGGACTCTAGGACAGAAGTATATTTATACATAATTTGCATTTAATTTACATTTTTTAAAAAATCATAATAACCCATTCCTCTGCCCTCTTTCCCCGCAGTTCTAAAAAGAAAACTGGGACAAATAAACAAAAAACCCCCCGAACACTTAAAAAAACAGTTGAGGGATATGTGCTGACAGGATGGCACCATGCAAAAGGCATCTCCCCAAAATTCTGTGTCCCCTCTCTCCCTTTCAATCTCTCCCTCTCCCTCTGCCTCCATCCTGACCTTCCCACACACCAGCCCTCACACACATCACAATGTGTTTCCTTAACCCTCCATCTGTCAGCAGAGGAACTTCTGCTTTGTTATATCGTATAATATCCCTACCTCTTCCTAACTGAAGCATGTACTATGGATCACAATATCACTGTTAAGTGAACCAGCCACTGGCTCAGAAGCCCTGACATCAGCCTTTTTTGCCTGACTTGGGGATTTTCCATTCTGTAAAACTGTCTTTGCAGAGAAACATGGTTGGCCTTGTTCACCAAATCTTTAGCCGTCTATTGTCCTAAGGCATTTCCTCCAGATCAGGTGATTATAAGGCTTAATGATTGATTTTTGTAAGCACAAATAACAGCCTTGTCAGCTCATAGTAGACTTGGATATTGAAGCACTTCTTAATGTTTGAGTCATAATATCAATTTGAACTGTAACAGGTTACTATAGGCTAAAGAACAAAGGGTAGGACCACCTTATCTCTAAGCTGAAGCAGAGATAAGGAGAGGGTACAGCCTTTCTAACACCCCTACCCAGAAGCAGAGTAAAAATTCTGCAACACAGACTCCACTCAAAGGAATGGACCTGGGCTTCCACCACTATTAGCACAGCGGTTGTCCTCAGGTTTGGTAGCTGCACTATTTCTCATGGGAGACAAAACACTCTCCTTTATTCAGAGTGGTATTTTCTTGACAGATATCTGGCAAAGAACAAAGATAAAATTGCTTTATATTTTTATTTTCTGCTAAATCTGGCTAAACTAGTAGCAGCCTAGCTGTGCTTTAGCTCCTGATGTGTTTCCTTGGGAGCTAAATCCCAAGTTTATGATTTCTTCTCATTAAAATTGCCCTCTGTTTTTTTGTCAGCATTACCTAAAGCTGTGTATCAAGGACTGGAAAGTTTTACAATGTTATGAGAAAGGGATTGGGAAGAGAGAGATTATTACTTTGTTTCAAGTTATTCTGTGATTCCACAAATTTGGGAAGCAAACGTAAGTGGTACATCACAAAAAGCCTAGCAAGTATATCACTCTCAGAAAAAACAGAAAGGAATCAGAATGTTGCATACAGAGAACTCCAACAAGTTTACTTTCACTGTTCTTCGTCCAGCAACCAATTTTTAAATGCAAATGAGAGTTTCACGCAGTGTTGTAGTACATATCTCTCAGCTCAGGGTGAACTTGGCTCAGGCAACAGTCAGAGAACTGTTGTATCAGTTCTGTTCACTACTAGATCACATGTCAATACAATTTTGGTTAGAATTTCACAGACAGAAAAATCAACCTGTTCTGTCTCTGGAGGAGTCACCATCTCTCCTGGTACTCAGACTAATTTATGTTAAAAGTGCCTACAGCAAGAAGTGGAGCTCAAGGTTCAGAATTGAAGACATCTCAAATGAAAAATCCACTTCCATTTTTTAATTCCTCACTCTCTATCTTCTCAGTCCATTTGTATCAGGAGTAGTATATCCTTGCCTAAGCACTGTACCTGCAGAAAGCAAAGACTTGGTGGAATTGGAGCACTTCTATAGCAGAAGGCCTGATGTCACTACATATACATCTGTAAGGTACTCCAAGTCTCTGTATCTGACATAGGATTCTCCACAGTGCACTCTGGTATTCATTGGTACCTTTAGCACCTTCTGGGATGAGAAATCACATTCTGGAAGAATCTGTATGTAAGGTCTCTAGAAATAAGCTAACTAGTCTTGATAGTTCTCAAGGGCCTATATACTTTAGTATGCTGTATTGCAGCCTGTAGCTATCAATTGTAAACATAAAACCAAAGCTGAGCAGACCAATCAGAAGAGCAAAGGCTACAAAAGTGGGGAAAACACCAGAGTGGAGAAAACTGAGGGAGAGATGTGTCATTTGAAGATCATCCCTAGCAGTCTTTACTTGGAGAGGTATGAAACCAACGTGTCAATACCCTTTAAAAAGGTGAATTGATCACTCAGAATCTGGCAATCCATATTCATCCTACTTCATTGCAAGCCTTTTTGGGGTCAAATAGTTGACAGTGAGCCTAGCGATTAAAAAATAACCCGTGCTATTTGGATATTTCTTAATTCAGCATAACTATGGCTGACGGTACCAGCAAAGGAATGCTGGTTTGAGTCAGTTGAGAATATCTGTGGTGCCACTTGTTTCCTTCAACTTGCTCTTGTGTGACCTGGGTATTGTAGCAGAGGTGATTAGGGAGCTTGGTGAAGCATAATGCAAACAGTAGGTTACAAAGTTCAGTTTCCAAGACTTTCAAGGGTAGAAGCACACTCCCAATGCAAAAACAAACAAAAACCAACAAAAGCAACAAACAAACAAAAAGGAGAGGAGATGTTTCCTATGAAAAATCAACCATAAAGTTGAAAAAAAAAAAAAAGAGTTAAAAAAGGAAGTGGAGAGAGAAGAATTTGTCCATAGAAACATCTGTTATGGTACTTGGGTTACAGCATATATTCTAGACATCTGTTTCAAGATTCCTGGCTCCCAGAAGTTCTCTTCATGCCTCTTCCCTAAGCTTACATCTTTTTTAGTCTTATACTACAGACACTTTTCACTTGACTTTTGTTCACTACTTGAGTTTTCTTCACTACTCCTAGCACATGCAAACTGGTCTCTGAGATCAGCTAACAATTCCCTCACAGAAGCCCTACTGTACTTCACTCTTCCAGATGTGGCTGCCTAGCATTGTGGAAGGACTCTCTTTTGACTTCCAGATGTTCATGATTGCCTTCAATTTTCTTCTCAACATAGGGCCTGACCTGAATAAGATAGCTAATAACTCCAAAAGACACTCTTTCCGTGGGACCACAAAATGACATGTGTTCCTAAAAATAGCATTCTATCCAGATGTTCCTNTCCCCAGCGGGATCAGAAAAACCCTTGGGAAATGTAACTCACTATTGTGGAGCTCCAAATGAGTAGCAATGCTTTTTTCTAGTATTGTTGAATCCAACTATCCCAGCTGTTCTTAAGTGGGACTGAGGTGGAGAATAGTCAGAATCAAAAAAGCAGAAGGCTTTTCCACCTCTATGCCCTAATGAAGGTGTAGGACAAAAGTACTCAGGACAGAAGCGGTGTTTTGGGGTAACATATCAAATAAATTTTGTAACACTAATAGTTATAGCAACCTGAATAAAAGATTTAAGATATATCTCATCACCTATAATTTTGTCCTCTGCATTAAATATGGATATAAGTTTGTTGGGTTGAAATTAATAGGAATCAAGTCACATTGCAAATTGTTTTGTTTCTTTTGGATGAAAATAACAACATATTAAATTCTTCATAGCAAACAAAAAAATCAATATGGAAATCTGGTTTAAAATCAGAAAGATTTTAAAATGTTAAGTTGCTTCAATAATTGTAAATTAATCATTGATTTAAATCCTTTATAAATCCAAACTAAGAAAACCATTTTTTATTCAGAGATCAGTCTTTGATTACTAAAAAATATTTATCTAAGTGTATAAATTCAAATAGTCTGAAAGGACTACTTGCATGAGCAAGAAGCAATTATTCCAAGTCTAAATGCTGTGAGAATAAACATTTTTTAATTACACGAGAGAAAACACAAGGAAGTACATTGTTTTGCAATCTTGAAGGCCAAATGGTCTTTCCCACACTAACATTGCAAAAATTACTTTGATCTATCATGAACTTTCTTGCAAAATGAAAGTAGAGGTTATTACTTGACTCAGCAAAGAGGATTCCCACACTGCAGTGAGCAGTCAGCTAAAATGTTCTTGTTGCTTTTAAAGTTAGTATGTTATTTTTATTATTTTTAATCATTACAATATTTTCAACTATGTAAAAAGAGATGATTGAAATATTATTTTAATTCTCTAGAATAATTAGGGCTGAAATAAAATAAAATCCCTTTTTATTAGAATAACCACGCTTCTAAGGATCTGACTGTTCATGAAGACTGAAGGCTGATGATTCATTGACATTCAAACCTGTAGTGATATTAACAAAAATAATAGGACTTATTCTTTATGCTGACTTAGTGGTTGTTTAAGGGGCTTGGATTCTTTTACAGTCAAAACCAAACACATCCACCAAAAAAAAAAAAAAAGGGGGGGTCAAAACAAAAAGAAGAAAAGCAGTCCTTGTAATTTTGTATTGCAGTGGTGCTTAAAACCACTAAATCTCCTATCAAGCCTCAGGAGAAATTGTTAGGTCATCATACACACAGAATCACACACAGAATATTATGAGTTGGAAGGGACCCACAAGGATCATCTAGTCCAACTCACCATCTAACACCCGTACAGAGANCACATTCAGGTAATTTTTGAAGAAGTCCACTTAAAACTCTAACAACAAAACTCTAACTCTCTGATGAGGGCTATCAACATAAAAACTAAAGCAGGTATTTAAAGTAATATTACAACAGAAATGGATGCAACTTCTGAATATGAAGCATAGGCGACACTTAATATCCAGAGTAGTTGCAAATAATGATTTCCTCAAAGAAATACTGTCTATGATGCCAGTTGTCATGTGTTAATACATATGTACCTGGCTTACTTTTTCAATTTTTTCCATTTTCTCCCAGGGTGGGGGCACAGTGGTGCAGCGGAGCCCTTCCCGTGCCCCGGTCCCCCCCTCACCGCCGCCAGAGCACTGCAGGAGCTCATGGCCAGCCAGCAATGCAGACTCCCAGGAGCCCGCGAGCGGCACTGCCACTCCTATCGGGTCTCGGGGGTCAGCAGGCGGCAGGGTGAGCACGGCCAGAGGCCAGTGCCAGCAGCACGGAGCGGAGTGGCACGGATCCCGGGCTGCCACAGCAGCGTGACACACAGTGGCAGCGGCACCCCCGCCTGGTTTTTCTCAGCAGCAGCCACGTGGAGACAGCTGGAGGCTGCCATGATGAGGAGGTGGACCACCGGCTCTTCCGGAGTTAGTGGAAGATGGACAAGATAGGCGGCTCAGAGCGCTTCTCCATTGGAGAGAGAGGACACTACCAGGGGAGTGATCCGGCAGGGGAATGCATTGCCCACAGAGGTGGTTGAAGCGCCATCCCTGGAGTTGTTTAAGCGTAGACTGGATGAGGTGTTGAGGGCCATGATATAAATGTTATAGCTGTTTGGTTTTAGTTGGATTATAGATTGGACTATCCACTTTAGTACAGTGGTAAGTGTCCCCACCTGGCGTGTGGGAGACCTGGGTTCGATTCCCTCCAGGGAGACAATGTTAAGAGTTGGACTCGATGATCCTTGTGGGTCCCTTCCAACTCAGAATATTCTGTGTGTGTGACTTGTGATTCTGTGTGACTTGATCTTTCCAACCTCATCAACTGTGATACTGTGATACTGTGAGGGACTGGCGAAGCTTTAAAAGCTACAGCACGAGAGACTATCGGTCTCTCACCCTGACTTTCACCACCAGAAATCATCTGCAGATCCGTCTCCTGCTGCTGCCATTTTCCCCCAGCTGAACCCGTGGATTATAAGCATCATCTGTTACCCCTCACTGACACCCGTCCTTCCCTGATACTAGCCAATGAACATAGCTACCATTTTTATCTGTATTTTGTTGTTGTTGGGATTTTGTTCTGAGTATTGATTGGTGAGGGTTGGGGGTTGAGGGATTCCGTCATGTTGGGGGTGGGGCCCATCGTGTGTTGGGAGGGGGGAGTCCTAGTTTTATGTTCCCTGCTGCTGGAATCACTTGTACATACATTATTTCCGATTTATACTCCCTGCTCTTTTTTTTTTTTTTTTTTTTTATAATAAATCCTGTTACATCTCTAACGATCTCTCATTCAAGGAGTGATAAATAACCCTTTACTTGTCTTAAATCAAGACACCAGTCCTAAATCCCTACTCATATTACAATGGAGGCAAAGGCTTCTCTGAAACTGGCCTTCAGTGACAATAGCTTTCTGCTCTGTTGGACAAGAAGCATCATAGATGGGTATTTCATCTCTGAAAAGTGCATCTTTTCTGAATATCCACAAAAACATCTGGAGGTTTGTCAGAGACACTGAAGATACATTAGCTAGCAATGAATCTTTGTACTTCAGCCAGAGTGATGTGATAAACATATTATCAGGAGTTTCTTACTACGAAGTTCTCTATGGAACTGTTCACAGACTGATTAAGAAAGGATTTATCAAGCTAAAAATAATACTGTAGCAGAGTTTTTGACAGTTTTTAGGGAAGAGAAAGGACATGGCTGTCTTCAGTAAGATTCCAGCAGCTCTGAGTACAGTTCCTCTAAGGTAATGGGTTAGTCTGGGAGCAATATTTACACGTGAAATACACTCGCTTCCTGAAGGCAAGAAGATTGTGACTGTTGAGTTATAATAGTGACTAGAATTTTGAGGTAGCCATCTTTATGTCAGATGACTTCTAACGTTCACTATTTTAGCTCCTTCTGCATTCACTTCCAAGAGAGAACTACTTGAGAATATAGGTTCTCAGAAACATTATTGTAAGACAGGAAGAATTAGTTCCTAAAGAAGCTCCTCCTTATCTCTAATAAAAGAGGGACCCTAAAAAAAGACCGTTCATCACATTCTCAGGTGTCGAAATTTGGATACAACCAGGCCCGCTTTTGGGCCTGATGATTCTATATCTGATATATATAGAATCAGAGAATCATTTAGGTTGGAAAAGACTTCTAAAGTTGTTAAGTCGAACCATTAACCCAGCATTGCCAAGTCCATCACTAAACCATGTCCCTAATATAACATAGAAACATTGAGACAGTTTGAGGATGGAAAACTTTTCAGATCTATGCAAACACTCAAACAGAAAAGACAATACTGCAAATTCTTGCTCTTAAATGAGGAAATGCCTTTAATTCCAGTTCAGGTCTCCTACTTAGCTGCTTGAAAATCAGTCAGGCTCTCCTACAGCACATCATCCTGGGGCAGTCCAACTTTCCAACCTCTCACAGATAAAGTTGCAGTTGCAAGCAAAACCTCAGCAGATACACTTTTTATCTCAGTTCATCTTCCTTATATTTGCCCAGCCAGAAACTGAATACCAAACAAGATCTCTGTATTTATTTTAAAAATCACTGCAGCTCTCTTACAGGAAGACAATAAATGAAATGTCTTTTTGCATCTCCAACAGTTGAAGTATCTATGAAAAGGTGCAAAATGTTTTTATCCTGAAGTTCAAATGTGAAGTTATACATACAGAGCTTTTTTAATGGTAAGCAGAATATGTTGTATCATTTCAAGAACTTACTACCTTGTTTATTTTGGATGGGAGTTTCACTCACACTGTGTAAAACTCATGTTAGTTTATTCAAGGTCTGGAATTGCTTAGCTAATTTCACTTCCAATATTGTTAACTTGAACAAAAAGAAACACACCCAACCCCCTGAACCATTTCCAATAAAATATTAATCAAATTTTGATACTGAAAAGAGAATTTGAACAGGAGGAAAAAAAATAGGTGCTCCAAATCTGTGAAACTAGAGGTGGAGGAAACAAGAAGTAGACAAAAATGCTCTTACATATAAAATGATGAACTAACTTATACTAAGTAATACCTTCTTAATAATAATAATGGTGATACCTCAACATAATATATAGATATAGAAAGTTAACAGAAAGTAGGCTTAACTTCTCCTACCTTTAGCACTGACATGTTATACACCTAGCTTATGTTGGCAGGTAGGGTCACGCTAGAGTTGATGGAAAAATGAAGGTACAATAGAGCTAAGGCATAGATTGGATATGGTTATTAGAAACTTGATTTCATTGACTGTAATATGAACCTTGACAAATTGCTTAGAGTAAACAGACACATTGAAGTGCAGAAGATGTATCTTACTATAAAATACAGTGGCATGACTTATTAAGGAATTCTCTTCGATACTGAATGTCAGGGTTAGGGCTGCTTAGAAAAGTAAGAGAAATTAAAATAAAAAATTCTGTATCTGATATGCGCTGCATTGGCACAAGATTTCATGCAAGGATGAATCTAATTTATTGTGCCTGCCTTTCAGATTTTATGTTCCTTTTCCACTTTCAAAGTATATTTTCATTTCACTTGGTTTTATATGAGAAATCTGGGTTTTGTCAAATAATCATTGACCCTGATGAGAATTTATAACAACCAAATAGTGCACATTTTAGATATAATTGTTTCTTAAAAGGGAAATAATTACTTAAATTGTTCAGTAAAATTATGAGGTTCAAAAGTTAAGTATTTGCTGTCCTCTTTGAGGAAAAAAGAAGCAAAATTATCTGACTCAGCAAAAAGCAAAGCCAGGGAAATTTCATTGTATTTTGTCTCTTATTGGAGATACTGTACAAATTTAATTCAGGTAAACAATTTCTATATTCCAAGCTGTACAATTCAGTATATAATGAGCATGAGATGCAAAAATTATTTTCAGTGTTCTGTTTGAGAAAACAAATTACACTGCACTTCAAGGCACACTCTGACTTCTATACATTGTTCTAAATCAAATTATCTTTCATGTAATAGTCCTCAGCGATTTTTATTTAAACAAAAGAGGCCAAACCTTGACCCTCTATTTTTCTGAGATAACTATAATCCTTGTAAGTGTTAGACCTGGGATAAAGGACTGTGGTTTCAGAGATATCATACAATGCATTGTCAGGAAAAGGCGTGGATAGCTTGCATACGAAATTTCCTGAAAACTATGTTTACAAGGAATTTGCTTTGTTATAAAGGTTTTAAATCCTTTCCACTTATTGAACACTGTTCTACATCTCCTACTATTTTTACTTCCTACAGCAAAATATAGCATGCAGTTTTCCGTCAAACATTTCTGTTCTAGATGGTATGAAAATTTGCATTGCCTTTCCTATGTGGGAAAATATAATCTATTAATTATTATAGCATCTGCTTTCATACTGACCTCTGTAACAGGAAATAGAGCAAAAATGACCCAATAAAGTTGATGATAAAAAATATAAAAAACATCTTGCCTGATTACTATTGTCTTGACTTTTCTGCATTTCTGGATGTTTTGTGCCACAAAACATGCACAAAATCCTGCTGCAGAAAGACACTGGAGGAATTATGTGTGTTTATGAGCAATTTGCTGGAAAAAGAAGATGCTAAACTAGACATAGAAATTAGTTTTAGAAAACTACTTCATCAGATTATTTTGATAATGTAGTACACAAAAATTGTTTAGAAATGCAAAGCAACTGTTCTCAGAATGAATAACTATAACAGAAATATATCTCACAGTTATGTATCTAATTATAAATACTGTATTTCAATAGTAAAAGTACTTCAAATTAAAATTGTGTGTGAATTTTAAAAAATCATGCTCTAATAATACTGTTAAAGCTATCATAGGCACTCTCTTGCATTATTTGACTTCGCAGTGTTTTTCCTCTTTCAAAACAAAACCAAAAAAAATGGACTGAGATAAACCCAGACAAAATCAGGTATCATTTATAAATTAATGACTCTCATTTCAAAATAGTATCTTTAGAATTTTTTGATAGAATTAAGCATTTAAAGTATCTGATTTTTCTTCAATACGGTACATCTGTTTAAATACAAGGTCAACATCTCTCAAAATTTTTACAATTTATCCTTGCTTTCCACAACAGTGGCTGGAAAGTCACAATACCTTTCTTTTATTAGTCTACCAAACTGTTTGGTAACTTTGAACTGACGTGTCCAGTTAGTTTCCAGATATTGGAAAAAAATTCGATTGCATTTATCAAAAGTTTCTGTCTTTGAAGTGGAATTCCTGCAAAGAAATAAAACCAAAACTTTTTTCCCTTTAAATAACTTATTCATAGTTGATTAAAGACCAGTTGATTTAAGATTTATTTTTAATTACATTTTTAAATATAAACTAGGTAAATTATTTATAATCTAAAAAAAGGACTGATTTTTTTTTAAAGGCTGTTCTTCTGTGAGTGTGCCTCACCAAGCTTTCACCATTTGTGACTTTCTTTATTCCATTCACTGATTTCTCCTGCCAAACATCTTTCCCCATACATGTAACAACAATTCTGTTGCTACACTGATGTTCTAAACATCAGAGTTACGTATTTGTGCTGTCTGGTACATTATACACTGCTTGATTGAGGCTTTAACATCATCCCACACAGGATCAACCTCTACTCCTTATTGGATGCCGAGGGGAATAGAGTACCTAGAGAGGAGGAAAAGGCAGAAATACTTAATACCTTCTTTGCCTCTGTTTTTAACAGTAAGACAGATTGCCTGCAGGACAACTGGACTAGTGGGCCGACGGAAGGAGTC
>WEKX01025288.1:2367-13314 GCA_013390025.1 Pitta sordida
GGACTATTTTTTCCATGATTTTGCCTGGGACTGAGGTCAGGCTGACAGGTCTGTAATTACTTGGATCATCTTTCCTGCCCTTCTTGTGGATGGATATCACAATGGCCATTTTCCAGTCTTGTGGTACATGCAGGCTTGAGCACTCTTTCCAGAACAGCTGTGATATACTGAAATAAATTCACAGATCTCAAAGTGATTTATTCTGTAAACACTGAAAGACATCCCGCTGCTGCTCGTGAATTGGACCGACCATGGTGAAAACATATGGACTAGAGAAAGAGAGGAACCAGTGATGCAGAATCCATCTAAGCCATGACTGAAGATGGAGATAAAACTGAGAAAAGCTGCAGATGTTNCCAGGGTCAAACCACGACAGAAGGTCAACCTAAGAGATGTATTTAAGCAATGTGAACTGTTCATCTTAGAAAATTAGGAAAGATATCTACATTAATTACATCAAATGTTAAGTTACATTGGTGGAAAAACCGTTCTGGAAATACAGAAGGACATGGCACACAGAGATAGAGATAGCTAATCTCATAACTCCATGTTAAAATCTTTGCTTCAAGAAGTGTTAATAAAGATTTTGTCTGCAAAGGATCTACAGGATTTCTAAAAGGCTAAACTCTATAGGATGAGTGCAAAATAACAATAAAAGTACAGAGGAGTTGAAACTGGCTTAAGGTTTTTTACACTCAATTTTACCTTTTCTTTAATGCATTTCTAAAAATAAGAAATGAGATGAAAAATTTTTGGAAAAAAAGTAATTTGACAGAGGAGAAGATGAAGGTTGATATTTCTCTAAGAAACTTTTAAAGAATGAAATATCCATAACTGTGCTTCATAGAAACAAACTGGGTTTTAAGATATACATAATTTAGAAATATCACAAAACAGGAAAAATCATGCTTTAGGAGCTGATGATAGCTTTTCCCTGTTGTTTTCCATTGAGAAATTACGACTGACTGTAAATGGGCCTGTTTCTGAAGTTTCTATGTTTTGAACGAAAAAAATGTCATTAACTTTTTTGTCTCTTATGGTCCATGGTGCTGAAAGCAAGCAAGAAAGTGGGTAGAAATTTAATACAAGAGCTGCATTTCCAGTATATGGTGCAATAGGCAATAGGTAAATGATGAAAGGGATCAAGTAGAAATTTCCGAGGGTCAGATTTTTACATTCTGGTAGTGCTTCTTCTCAGGAATTTTTCTCAT
The DNA here is from genome assembly GCA_013390025.1 of Pitta sordida. Lineage (NCBI taxonomy): Eukaryota > Metazoa > Chordata > Aves > Passeriformes > Pittidae > Pitta > Pitta sordida. Next base: position 3,579 of record WEKX01025288.1, read on the forward strand.
CCCATGTGGGATGGGATAGTTCTGTCCAAAAGCAGAACTATCCCTGTCCTTGCCACTGTTCTCAGCATATTCTACAATCCAGATAAAGACAAAGTTTTCTTTTTGTTGCTAATGTATATGGTTCCCAAGCATGTAGAATTGTAAATTCCCTGGAATTAATTACCCATCTTAAGTGCATTTATGGAATGGAGCTAAAATACATCATCTGCCAGACAAAATGTAACAAAACAAACAAAAAACAAGTTAACATTAACCTTTTATTATAAGAAAAATAACACAAATTACTTTTCTCCACAGAAGTCAAACAAAATAATCCATGATTGAAGTGCTACCTTTCTGCACTCATTTTAAACTTCACATATTAAGAGAAACAAAAGAGAAAGAATCAGGTTTGAGATGTGGAAAACATTATCTAATGGCTGTGACAATCACATTTTCTCATACTGTGTTGGGTTTGCTGTAGCTGTTTTTTTCTGGTAGCGGGGGGGGCCCTATGAGGGAGGCTTTTCTTTGAGAAGTTGCTGGAAGTCTCCCTCATAGCTGGCAGAGGAAATACCAGCCAGCTTCTGGCTGGGCTTGCTGCTGACCAAGGCCAGGCCAATCAGGACAGAGAGAGACGCCTCTGTCATAACATAATGTTGGGGTTTGAGGCAAATTGGGGGCAGAGCCAAAAAACCCACCTAACCAACCAAAGCAAAAAAACCCCACCCCTCCCCAGGTTCAGAAAAAAGCAAAGGAAAGTGTCAAAAATAAAAACTATTTGCTTTGGTAAACACACAAGTTAAGATACAACAGCTTAAAGCAGCAAGAGAAAAACCCGAGATACCCACAAGTCCAGTGATATGAAGAGTTCTGCAGGACTCAGCCAAACTCCACCAGACAGTCCCAGAAGAAACCCATCAGGTGTCCAGAGAGTAGCCAGAGCCCAGGGTCCCGACCATTGGAAGCCCTCAAAGGAAAGGCAGGAGATAGGCAGGGAGAACCCCTGGGGGAGGTGGGCCAGGTAGGGAATCACATGCCCTCTCCCCCTCTCTTCTAGGGGCTGGAGGGCAGCAAAGAAATGTCCAAGGAAAAAAAAACCCACAAAACTCTCCCAGTACTAGAACACACCAACCCAAAAAGCCCTTCTCCAGCCTTATATATCACAGCTGTGGGAGAGAGCCTTAATGAGCTCCAAGCCTCTGCAGCTGTGACCAGTGTATTTCTGGAATTTTTTTTCGCCCTCCAACTACCTCTTCTTGTTTGTTTTTTTTCCCCTCTTCTGAATAGAGAGAAAATGAACTTGGTCCCCAAGGACCAGTATCCACAACAAAATTCCCTCTCAGACTGAAGCAGAAGCACAAAGATATAGAATATATATATACAATTGAGTCACCCTAGGATACATATTTAAGAATGGAAGAAAAAAAGTTACAGGAAGAAGAAAATGGCTGCCGGAGAAGAGCTGTGAGAAGTTGTAACAGCAAATGCAGGCACCAAGGCTAGGGCTGAAGGAGGGGGAGGAGGTGTTCCAAGTGTCTCCCTGCAGCCTGTGGTGATGACCATGGTGAAGCAGTTGTCCCCTTGCAGCCCATGGGATGGAGAGAACACAGGGATGCAGATATCTACCCATAGCCCGTGGAGAGGGGAGCCCACACTGGAGCAGGTGGATACTGGAGGGAGGATGCAGCCTGATGGAGCCCATGTTGCAGCAGAGTCCCAGGAGAGACGTGTGGCCCGTGGAGAGGAGAGCCCACGTAGGAGAGTAGAAGTCTTGCCTGGTAGGATCTGTGCCTTGGGATGGGACCACAGTGGAGCAGCCAGTTCTCAAAGAACTGCACCCTGTGGAGTGACCCCTGGGCAGCAGAGTTTGGAAGAGCTGCTTCCCCTGGGATTGGACTCACACTGGCGAGGGTCATGAAAGACCCTCCTCCCCTGAGCAGCTGCGGAGAAACACCAACTGCCTACCTTTCTCCTACTCCTGTCCCCTCCTGCCTCCTGGAGGAAAGGGAAAATGTGGTATCTGTTGTAAGAGACAGAGGGATGGGGGAGAAAGTTGCTTTTTAGATGATACTTCTCACTTTTAAGCTCTGATCTTGTTAGAAATAAATGCTTTACATCCCCCACTTGGAGCTTGTTTTGCCTGTGACAGTATAAGATATTCTAATAGTCCTCATTCCTGCTGTAGCAAAACCCTTCAGGTTTTTTTTTCTTTTCCTCTCTTCCCTGTTTGTATGAGGGGAGGGGGGAGGATGGAGTGAGAGAATGGCTGCGGGTGAATCTCTGGCATCCAGCCAGGGTGAAACCACCACACATACTTAGTCCCTTATATAGATACTTAACAAAAGATGCACAAAAGAGGGGAGGAAGTGAACTTTTTTTTTAATGTAAAAGGTGGAGAATTCAGAATTGCAAATTTTTACCCTATTATTATCCATTCAATTCTTCACTTATTTTTTTTATTCAGAATTTAATTTATTTAAAATATATTTCAGAATGGAGAATAGCCATGTGAAATTATATGGTACCTTTTTCAGAAGTAATAGTCTATTTCACTGTAGCTGTGGAACATCACAAAATTCTCAGCACAGATAAGTACATCGAGTTGTGCTTTCTCAGTGGCACTGTAGGAGGAGGCAGCCAGTGGTCAGGCCTTCAGGCAGCGCACTTTATAACTTTAAGGGGATATTTCTCTCTAAGGCTGCTCCATGTGGCAGGGACACCTCAGTGTTAGTGTAAGCTGCTTATTGATAGATCTAATACAGCCTGCTGAAGGTTTGAGGGGGTAACTGTGGTCATCTTCAAGTTCAATTAAAACTGAAGTCTTCTTGGAGCTGCTCTGAGACTATTCTGGCTCCCTAACAGGGGGCCAGTCTTTCCTGGCTGTTCAACATTATGCATCACACCCATCAACCACACAAAAAAAAGCAAGAAGAGCATTCCTCTATTCCAGAGTGAAAGTGAAATCAGAGTTTGTTCTCTCTTGATCTTCTATTATTTCACATTATGTTGATATCCCGGTGATTTATTTTTTCTGACTTTTCATTAAGATCTAGAAGCTGCCTGCCCTACTAGAAGGATTTTAGTGAAAAATACTCTCTCTTCGCACCTTACACTGCTGTGATGAAAGTTTACACTATACTTAGCATCTTGGGCATTTTTGCCTTTGGAGAGAAAGAAAATAAAGCACATGGCCCCAAAGCTGGGTGACTTTTTGCGATTTACACAGGTCCACTGAAGCATAGAGAACAGGTGTGTGGTGTAGAATGTGTCTTAAAATTGTCCAGTTTTAGATAGACAGCAGTATTTATTTCTTCTTCATAGATTGTCCCACTGCACTTGTAGCAAAAAAGCTTGAAAACAGAATTGAGCCAAAACTTTTTAAGTTTATCTTGATTTTCCTGAGCCACAAGGTCTGTGTGATTTTCATCTGAAACGAGAAAACTGTGAATTTGGGTAGCTGAAAATGTCAGTGAGCCCAGCCTAAGCTCCTTGCTCATTAAAAAACATAAAACAAGCTTAACATAAAACATTAAAGCTTAACATTAAAAAACATAAAACAAGTTTAAATCTTAATCTGACAACAATTTTCATTTTCTAGTACCTGTCTCCTGTAAAATAGCAGTTCCCATCCTTACACAGTGTACACTTGAAAACATCACATATACTAGGCTATGAAAAACAAGAATTACCTTCCCAGCAGTTGTTAAAATGTCATTATAGACTGTATTTAAGTTTATATATTATATGAAGTGTAATTATGTTAATGGAAAAAAATTATTATGATGATGATGTCAGTAAGATTAAACAGCAGATATGTGAACCTAAATGCCTGGTCCTTTATTTTAAACATCAGATGAACTGATGTTCAAAAGAAGCTCTAGCATCTTTTGGGGGTTTTTTTTGTTAACTCAATATAAATAATTCTTTAAATTTTACTGTCCATTTGAAGATACAGTATATCATAGTCAAATACTCTTTACAATATTGATACTGATAGCAGCAAAGATAGCATCACTTTATACGTACTGAGACTCCTATAATTGAGAAATACCTTAGGTAAAATGTCTTTTAAAATGCAAAAGCAAGAGAACATTTAAAATTTGGTGGGTCTCATCAAGCCTTGTAGGTTCTCCACAGAATCTTTAACATTTTAATACTTGAAGAAGACTTAAAAGAAAGGTGGAGACAGGCTTTTTAGTAGGTCCTGTAGTGATGGGAAGAGAGAAATGGTTTTAAGCTAGAAAAAGATAGGTTTCATATCTACCTATAATAAGGAAGAATTTTTTATGTTGAGCTGCTTGAGAGGGTCCAGAGAAGGGCAACGAGGATGGTGAAAGGACTGGANAAACTATGAGGATGGTGACGCCCTGGCACAGGTTACCCAGAGACATGGTAGATGTCCTATCCCTGAAAACATTCAAGGTCGGTTTGGATGGGTCTGTGAGCAAGTGATCAACTTGCTGATGTTCCTATCATTTCAGAAGTGTTGGACTAGTTAACCTCTAAATCTCTCTTCCAAACCCTTCTATGATCTGCAGCATCTTGGACTTTCTCACATTTGACCATCTCCTGAGATCTTCAGGAAATCATAGACTGGACTGGACATGACACTCCAGTGTGTGGACATAACACATAACCCCATGGAGTTAGAGGTACCCACGGGAGCACAGGATACATTGGATTATGTCACACCTGAGCTTTATCTCTTCCTGCATCGACTCAGGACATGACCTAACCACATTCCATGCTGTGAGAGCCCCTTAGCCTACAGTGTCTGCTCTCTGAATGAAGTTGTTCAGATTTTCTGAGCTAGGAAGAGAGCAGCAGTAGATAAAGAAGATAGAAGGGCTCAGACATTGAAGTGTGTGTCAGAGGTGAGGCCAAACCTCAGTTGCTGTGAGTTCTTCATATAAAACACCCAAATGTGATGATAAGAATGGAGGAAAGAGGCAAGGCATCAGCAGAACCTCTTCATACATGGTGTAGGAAGAAAATTCACATGGTTTGGCACCAGCAGTGCCAGACAGAGCCTAAGGTCGAGCTTTGCATGCTGGGCCCCAAACCACTTTGAAAGTGTGGACTAATAGGATGGCTGCTTCACAAAGCATGTCTGCAAGAGATGGTATTTTTTGCTGCAGTAAAAAAAACACAACAGAAATTGCAGAAAATGGTGGGAGAAGGTTCTTGAACAGGGTCTGTACGTCTTCTGTCATGAGTCTTCCTCAGCAGTTTGACTCCATGATATGGAGGAAAAACCATGTTTCTATCCATGCTGTGTTGAATAGACCTAGTCAGAAGGAGCAACCGAAGTTATAATACAGTCATCCCTGACCTCTTTGCACCTCAAGTTTTGCAGCTTCAATTATTTGCATTTTTTTTCCCAGCAAAAATACCATAGACATTCATCAACTCTTTAAGGTGTTTTTCTGTGCCACATGAGCAGCAGATGGCTGCACATGTGCAGAGTGCCTTTGCTGTACCGGAGGGCAGGACTGGCATACCCCATGGGGCGAGATGGCTCCCTCAGGAGTCAGCCAGACTCTATCCCTTATATGTGTATGATTTCTACACACTGTGTCAACCTCACCGTGGGAGTGCAAGGGCAGCCCATGGCATGAGCTTAAAGCCATGCTCCTGTCTGGGACTGGCACACGCTCAGAGCTGTGCTCCCATTTGGGATTGGTGCAACTAAAAGCTGCCCACCTCACTAGGGAAGGCAAGTGGCAAACGGTACCCTCCCACTCTGGGCCATGGCAGGAGCTCCCCTCCACTCCTCTGTCAGTGCCCACCTCACTGGGGAGGGGCAGTGAAGACCCCTTTCACTCCCCTGTCTCCTCACATAGAGCAGGGAGGTGCCAGGAGTGTCTCCCAGCACTCTGTGGCTCAGGGGGTGGGAGTATGAGTGTGGTTTATTTGCATATACATGAGCTACTGCTTTTCGCAGAATTCAGCCTTTACAGCACTCTCCCTGGTTCCAAAACCCCACAAAATTTGAGGGATTACTCTGTATCATAAAATAATTTTTAATTTATAAGAAGGAGAAATGAGCAAGTATTCATTCCACTAATGTTAAAAGTGATTGATATTAAATCATATTGTCTTACTGCTATATTTTTGTATTTGGCATTTTCTTCTAGATGTTAATTCTGGTCTGCTTTGGCCTCCTGTCAAATGTGTATCAAGTCAGATCTGAAGTCCATCTTCACTATAAAATATGAAGTGAGATAATTATATTATATGGGACATAAAGAGAGCCCAGGGACAGTCACTAACTTACATTTTGTGAGTCCGAGAGACAAATTTTTATACCTTTGTTAATGGAAGGATGTCAGCACCTGTGTTCCTGATACTGATTTGAATGTCTTAAAGGATATCTGCCTGCATAACCATGCCTGAGAGAGCATGGGATGGTTTAGCCTGGAGAAGAGGAGGCTGAGGGGGGACCTTATCAAAAACAGAATCTTGAAAAATAATTTTTATCTGACAAAAGATGTCACTTTGTTTTATCAAACAAAGATGTCACACCTTTAAGTTAGCCTAAAAGTAGACTTACCTAGTCTTCCACTCCACTTTGTGCTGAAAATGCAAATTATTGTCGCTTAGATGAGTGGCATTACCATGAGGTTCTTTTTGACCCCACAGACTAAATAAATGCTTATCCAGATAGCAGCAGGAACAGTTATGTCCCCTCCTCACCATCCAAATTCATAGGTTCATGTATGTGTGTACTTAGACACACACCCGAGCAACAGGTGTGTAAGCAATCCTCTGCCACCCTAAAGTATAATGATCAAAATCACTGAACAAAAGACCAAAGCTTGTGTGTTTCTTCTAGCTGAGGAGCAGCTACCTTCAGAAGCAGATATTTAACAGAACAAGTGCTGTTTTGTTTATGCAGAGATGGCCAATTATAGTGCGTTTAGTATGGGATAGAAAATGGGAAAAAAACCATTATTTTTATTATCTTTTTAAAAACAAACAAAACCAAACAATCAAACAAATCTCAAACGAACTCTATTTTATTTTCCTGTTATTCTGGAAGCCAACTACTCCATGCAATTCAAGGTGTATTTTCTGTATAATTTCTGGAACTGCCATGCCCTGATCCTTATTTTTTTAACATACAGAGATGGGCTGGTCTCAGCTAAGGCCTACCAACTTTTTCAGGACTTCACCTCTTATTTAAGTGAATCAACTGACAGATGCAGGTAACACACTTAATATTAAAACAGAAAAGTTTCTTTATCCTTTAATCAGAATATAGGTGACATACGAGTCTTGTACTTTAGATATTAACAAAAATACTAGTGTTTCTGGAAAATACAATATACTTGGAGGATGTATGATATATTAAACTAAAATCTTCTATTATTTAAATCTATGAATACTGAGAAACCTATACTAGAATTTGGACATGTTGGAGGAAGATAAATTTTCTTCTGGAGCTTATTGCTACGTAAGAAATTCTTCCTTTACTACATAGATCTTGCACGGAATTAATTTGATTTAACTGTTCAGGGTGCTTCTCTAAACCTTTCTCACAACCTTTCTCAGGGCAATGGTAACACAATGAAGAGTAACATTAAGAAAACTAATGGCTTTTAAAGAATTAAATTTTCATTTTTCATCTAAATTCCTCCACATATACATAATTTGCATCTCATTAATATCAGTCTAACATATCAATGGTACAGCAAGCACAAGTGCACCGAGAGAAGCATGGATTTATCAATATAAATAGGCAATTACATTACTAATCTACTGGGTCATATAACAATCAAGTCATAAGAATAAATAATATAAAAGAATCTGTAACACCTTTAAGGAAAAGGTAAAAATTACAGCATGATCCAATTTAATATTCTTTAAAACAAAGATTCTTAACAATTCAGGTGTAATGCTGATGAACTCCAGGATGAACTGCAAAGTTTACTGTTTCTGAATATGTTCACAGTTCAGCACTATTTACAACCAATGGAGAAAACTAGTAAAAACCACTGAAATACGTAACACAAATCTGTTACCACGAACAACTATCAAATGGTCCCATAAACGCTATGTTTTGTCTTTTGAAAAGCTTCTGCTATTTAATAAGCTTTAGTCTCTTATTTTTAATCTCATGCTGCAGGAGGAAGAAAAGACCTCGCTCTGCTCTGGCCTGTTGCAGTGTCGTCATGGATACAAGTATGATCTATCACTTCCACCAGTAAATAAACAAGATTCTCAAAGAAAGTTTGGCAGGATTTACTAGCTCTGTAGCATTGTTAGCTGCACAGTGCTTTAAGTAAGCAAATAGTTTATAGCTTAATATAGAATAATATCCAGGGTTGCATGGTGCATGCATATGTGATATCACAGAGTCACAGCATAGTTAAATTGCAAGGGACATACCTTCCTTCAGAAAAATCCAGGGGCAATATTATGCTATGTAACTTGGAATAGTCACCTGCTAGCTGCTTACACATGAGTAACATCTTTTTATATATATGAATAAAAAATGTTGTTTATTCCTTTTTTAGAAGAAAGGTCATTTTAATGTGACACCTCAGTGTTTGGTAATATTGCCACAGTCTTTACTAAAACAAACTCCTCCCTCAATCCAGACACTACAAAGGTGAAATTCAGTCTTACCAACGCACTTCTCAACAGTTAGAATAGGCTGGAGTTGATTCTAACAAATCAGCATTTTATGTTGATGAAGGGATGTAGATTGAACTCCTAAGCTTCTGTTTCAAGAGGTAAAAGCACAGACTGCTAAGGTGGCAATATTTAGTATTTTTCGGCCCGCCTCGCTCTTGATTCATTACCAATACTGCCTTGCTAATTGACTTCATTACCAGTATTCAAAACCTGCATTGATCCCATCAATTGCCTTTGGCTAGAGAATTAATAAACTGCTCTATCTGTTTGTTTTTTTTGGCTCATTCAGTGAGGGTTACAGAACAATCCTCAAGAATCTAAGCCACAGCACCTTGCCTTCAAGCATGTTATGTTTCCGCTGAGCTCTGGAGTGTCCAACATTCCCACCAAGAATATACACCAAGTTTCCAGCAAATGGAATTCTTCACAGTATATGATTTTTATGAAATTTAATTTCAACAAATATTTTGCCATTGACACTCAACTACTACAGTGTTTACTGAAAGAAAGCACAGGAAGGACTTGAGCCCTATGAAAGCAGATTCATATGAGGAAGAGATGTTTGTAGGTTTGAGTATTTGCCTTTATCAGTTGCCCTATGCTACTTAAGATTTGGCATCATAAGTCCCTTTGTCATGAGTGTAACAATCAGGTGAACTCCCTGGGATACCGGTATTTCTCCTTTGCTTGGGAGTCACATGGCACACTGGGATTTTCAAGGAAACGCGTAAAAATTATAACAATTGGTTCAAACTTTTATCAGTATATTCTTAATGTGACAGAAGTCACATTGCAGTTACAGCTGCACCAGTGCAAGTATAGGTTAGGGAATCACACTCAGCTGTTGCAGCCCACATGGATCTGAAAAATAAATATCTTGGGTTGCTAGTCTATGTATTTAAACACTTGTAGCCCCACTTTAAACAAAAGCAAAAAACCTCAACCAACCAAACAAAAAAACACCCCAAAACTAATCAACCCCCCCCCAAACAAAACCCAACCAAAACCTGGTTAAAGGATCCAGAGTGTGCTTGTGGAAGAAACAGCACCAAATGTTGATTTACTAATATATGCTCAAATTAAAGCTGAAATCATCTTTTTTTTTTTTTTTTTT